>RJWT010006175.1:0-20197 GCA_004365215.1 Cuniculus paca
CCCTGTTGTCAAGTGTCACCAAACTGATTTCTTCTCAATGTCAGAGAGGTACACCCACCATCTCTTACCTAACCATAGTGTTAAGGCCGGTTTTAATTAGGATCTTTTCATTTGAGTGGAACACTTTCAAGGGTCTTATAATACTTTTTTAACAAATGTTTTCTCATTACTGTCTTTGTTAAATTGACCCCCTTTCTTTTTTAGGAACTCCAGAAAGCAGTGGATCACCGCAAAGCTATCATCCTCTCCATCAACCTCTGCAGCTCTGAGTTCACTCAGGCTGACAGTAAGGAGAGCCAGGACCTGCACGATCGCTTGTCCCAGATGAATGGGCGCTGGGATCGGGTGTGCTCTTTACTAGAGGACTGGCGGGGTCTGCTACAGGACGCACTCATGCAGTGCCAGGTCAGTGGGGATTGGGCAGGTGGTCCCTTGGAGCCAAATGCTAACACTGTTACTTGAGGTAAATAGTTGCTTTTACCAAAAGAATATTTGAGTGAGATTAACTATGTTCCTGAACTTTTAATTTTGCTGGAGAATCTGTATATCTAACCAAATTTCAAAGACTCTTCATTTCATCATCTGTCCAGTTTAAAAAAAAAAGACTACTCCCCACATTTGTCTCAGCCCTGCTATTCCTTCTTTGACTCATTCATTCATTCATTCGACACATATTTACAGAACACATACATATTTCTTTAGCTTCAAAGTAAGCATTACATTTTTATCCATCCATTCCTTCCACAATTATTTGCTGTTTCCATCATGTGCCAGATAGACAAAACAAATAAAACTGAAGGAAATAGTTAATCAGGATACCTATAGACACAGGTTATGTATAGTAGTCGAGAATGGCCACCTTGGAAGGGTGGTCAGGAGTTCTGTGCATCTCTGAGCTGCCACCGGAAGGATGCTGCTATGAAAGAGATACAATGAATGGAATGTCTTAGAAAAACAAAAAGATACAATGCCTGTAGGAATCCAGTATGGTCAGGATGTAGTCAGTGAGGCAGGAAGTAATCAAGCCTGGGAGGGATCCGGAACCAGATCATGCAGAGCACTTTAGGTCCTGGTCAGGAGTTTGAGTCATATTCTAACTTCAGTGGGACAATGAAGGATTTGAAAGCGGATACTTATGCTGTTATTTCCCCATTATGCCCACGCCTTCCACAGTGCCTTGCCCACAGGAGAGCTTCAGTAACCACAAGGTGTGACTAAAAATATGACATATGTTTGATATTTTAAAGTATTACAGTAAAGACATATTGCCATTAATCCCCCTGATATGTCTCTTTACTTCCAACACACCTATCCTGTCATTGCTAGCACTTTCTAAAGTACTTTTGGAAGTCCTCTTTTGTGAGTGTCTGTAGCTGTGCTGTCATGCCTATCTCGATGTCCTAAATTGATTCAAAACACTTACAGTGGTTTCTGTCACATAACAACATTACAGTGTGTTCTCACCCACCTTACTGAATCTGGTACCGTGAGACTTCTGGCTTTTTCCTAAAGTAGAAATGATCGTGAAAGAAAAATGTTTCGATTCAGGACATCAGGGTAGTCAGGACCACACAACTAAAGACACTTACAAAAGAGGGCTTCTACAACAGTGGTAGAAAGTGGCAAGAATGATGGGATAAGTGTATCTGAAGTAAGAGAGAATATTTTGAGGGAGATTAGTAACAATGTATCTTTTACTGTAATAATTTTTTTTTAATTTAAACATTCACCATGTTTGATCACACCTCATCTGTGTTGAATAAATGAACAAGTGGATGAATGAAGGAGATGTAGGATTGGGCCCAAGCCTTAGAAGTTGGGAAAATTTGAATATGCAGAGAAAAGACAAGAGGAGAGTCCAATCTTTCCAGACTATTAGCATTACCCTTCTTTTTGGAAATTCAGTATTTTGATAAGAAACTCTATGTCTGAATTTCTGCCTCTCCCCTGAGTAATAAATAAGATGTTTTTGGTAAGAAAATAAACCCTTGGTCAGGTACTTATAACAGCACTAGACTTCCTGAGAATGGAATCATGTATCTGATCTTAACACCAACATATGTTTGCCAGTGGTAGCAACTGAAAAGAATGGAAATATGCTCTAGAAAATTTATTACACATGGTTATTTTATGCTTTGTGTACTTTTGTAGGATTTCCATGAAATGAGCCATGGTTTACTGCTTATGCTGGAGAATATTGACAGGAGAAAAAATGAGATTATTCCTATTGATTCTCATCTTGATGCAGAGATACTCCAAGATTATCACAAGCAGCTGACGGTAAGAGTGCGGACAGTCTAGTTACTTTCAGAAGGGTGCATATTTTTACTTTAGCTTCATTGTGTCTAAATTATGCTGTTAACTTGCACAATAACCTAAGTCTCTAACTTAACTCTTATGGATTTTAGTCATTGTGAAACAAGTTGCAAATAGCTATTGCTTAGTTGTACTAGTTAGATGTCCTTAATCTCAGTTAGCTTGTGTTTGGCAAGGCAACTTTTTTTAAATGTACTTATTTTCAATTTTAAAATGTACTTATTTTTAGTTTATATATTATATGTCTGTCCCTAAAGTATAAAGTATATACTTTATAGTACTTAGTAGGTACTAAAGTATAATATTTAGTAGGTACTAAAATAGAGACAGTTGTCTTTGTTAGAGGAATTAGATATACCATCTGAAACATTAACCTTTGCACCACATATTCTGAAAGAAAAGCAAAAGAGGAAACACATAAGTTAGTTTATTTTCATTACCTGACAACACCAAAACATACCAGTTCTCAAGAAGCAAGAAACTGCCAAGTATAGTTGCACATCTGTAATCCCAACACATTGGGAGACCGAGGCAGAAGGACCACAAATTCAAGCCCAGCCTGAATAACTTAGTAATTTAGCAAGTCTCTGTTTTAAAATTAAAAAAATGAATAAATAAAAAATAAAATAAATAATAAAATAAAATAAAAAGAGCTGGGTATCCCAGTACCAGGGGCAGGGGAGAGGAAAAAAAAGAAAGAAAGAAGCAAGAAACTGTTTCTAGGACTACATTCAAATGGAAATTTACTACTTCAGTTTTTATACAAGGATCTTGACAATATAAAGTTTAATGTATTTAAGTGATTTTTATAGGTGATAAGGAAGCATATTTGAGCTCCATTAGGAGAAAGTGCTTTGAATTTTGTAGCTTTCTGTATTTTTTAAAATGTTAATGTCTTAACATGTAAGAGTCACTAATCTAAACTACAGAATTGGCTGCTTTTAATTCAGTACCCTAAGTGTCTTAGAAGCCAAGAGGAAATAACTGTGCACCTGTATTTTCACTCAAATTTGTCTTCTGGTATTACGCTTGGAATGATGAATCACCCAATAGCTTTTGTTAAAATTCAGACAATGTTTCAGAGCACCCCTAGACATGCTCGAGTTTTACTGTATTGGGATGTTACTGTTTTATTTTTCTATTTAAAAAGTGATCTTATGTCTCATTTGCACAATACTTTATATCTTAAGTACGCATTCACATATATTACCATTACTGACAGTAAACCTGACAATCCTGTGAACCAGGTATCAAATGAGAAAACTGAGATCAGAGAAATTCAGAAGTCCTACAGATTTTTTGGGCTTGTGTTTGTTTTCCCTTTTCTTTTTTGACTGGGATCGGATAAGAACACAGGCCCCAGTTCCTGTAACCAGATTGCAGCATCATTTTGAGTGTGCACACAGCTGCAATTTCCCCACTTGGGGAATGTTGTCCATCAGAACTTCTCAGAAAAAATTTTCCTCTTATGTATACATAGCAAATAAGGCGTGAGCTGTTGGAGTCTCAACTCAAAGTGACCTCACTGCAAGACATGTCTTGCCAACTCTTGGTCAATGCTGAAGGCACTGACTGTTTAGAAGCCAAAGAAAAAGTTCATGTCATTGGAAACCGGCTCAAACTTCTCTTGAAGGAGGTCAGTCGTCACATCAAGGATCTGGAGAAGTTATTGGACATGTCGAGCAGTCAGCAGGTAGGTCCTCACCAAACATCACAGGAGAGGGAAGCACTGCTTCTCCAAAGCCTTCAAATGCAGCACTTGTCAGAGCAGAGTGTCCACTCTTCATCACCGCCCCTCTAAGTCTTCTCTCAAAATAAAAACAGCAGACGCGTACACCTCTATAACAGGACACTGCTTTTGATTCTATTCAGTTCAAAAGATTCTTGTAATTGTTGCTGCCAGCTCTATTGCTATCACTGCTGTGGCATTTTATTTCACCCTATCTGTTTAAGAACTCACACATTTTCAGTTGTGCAGCCACGTTGGAGCAAATCAAACACTATGGATGAGTTTTGTATTCAAAGAGCATAAGGCATACATTCTCCCTATATATATTATATAGTAATTACTCCACAGAAAATAGTCCTCTACTCATTTGTTTTTTAATGGTTTTTCTTAAATCTACCATATTATGATAGTATTGTTGATTTTGCAAACCCAGCAATGCTCACTAAGATTTCAGACATTCAGTTGTGAAATCCTGTCAGGAACACCCAGTGCTTTGTCCTCTGTTAAGCATGTAATGGAGCCATCAACTCTGAACAGCAGCAGTATCAGAAATAACACAGTTTTTCTGATTCTACAAGACAGACTACTGAATGGCTATCATTTGTTTCTAACATAGACAAATTGGTTTATCTCTTGCCTTGAGGACCTACAGCTATAAGACAGTTCTCATTACCTCCCAATCTCATATCATTCACATCCATGTCACCAAGAAATAATAAAGGTGAAATAAAAAATCTATAGCTACATTTTCCAAAAGGACCAAACTCACAGCCAGGAAATCCCAACTCGTTACAAGACTTGGCTGCTGTTCTCAGCTGTCTGACTCCGTTTTTCCCAATGGTCTTATTTATATGGTGAGGATGGACGGATGATAGGGTGGGGTGGGAAATACATTATGCATGTAGATCTCCCACAGCTCTGGGACACGGAGTTGTTAGAAGACTCTTTTCCTTCCATAGGATTTGTCTTCCTGGTCTTCTGCTGATGAACTGGACACCTCAGGATCTGTGAGTCCTACATCAGGAAGAAGCACCCCAAACAAACAGAAACCGGTAACTTTGCACTGGTCATTTTCAGGTGGCCCAAGGGCACAGACACTAGGGAGTGACAGTATTTGTGTCTACTACAGAGTCCACAGGCTCAGAACAGGAGTCCCCAGGCAGGAGAGGGCTGTCACTGTTGTAGAGCTGCTCCCTCAGCACCCCCACCGTGTGGCCTTCCAGCATGCACTCAGAAATGAACAAGAGCAATTCTGTTTTTTTAAAAGAACCAGGGCTCGGTGTGTGGCTGGTATGTGGGAAGAAAAATTGTTTTTCTTGCTCATATGGCCATGTCAAGAATGCTGCTCATGTGTCCTTTGGTGGCTCCTTCCTTCAAATCACCACCACCATGTCCACTTAACAAAGACGGACTACCACATCCAGAAGTGCCTGAGCCAAAGGTGGACTGAACACCCCATGAGTCCACTGAATTGATGAGACAATGGAGGATCTCTTGATCCTCAAGCAAAGAGGCTTTTGAGTAGTGGTCTTGAAGGTTTGGAGCCCTCATGTGGCACCAACTCAAGCTGACCCACCCAGACCACAAGGCTGGTGACAGGGCTGCTCAGGGCCACACAGTGAGGATGAAAAGACAAATTTGGCCCTGCTACCCTCTATACCTTGGTTTCTCTGTGTAATTAGAAGCTTGGTTTTTGTTTTGTTTTGTTATTTTTTTGTCTGGCTTTATGATTTTATTCATTCTGTTTTTCTTTAGTTTTTAGAAGTAATGATTTCATTTGTACTTTTTTGTTATATACACTTATGTTCTATGCTGACAAATGTATTATCCTTTTTAGGATTGTTTTTTACTACATTCACTAGTTTCCTATAGATCCTAGTTTAAGAATGTGAAGGAATACTGGCTTTTCTATTCAAATTTTAATTTTATATCACCAGAATGTAATTTGTTGGGCTTTTTCCTGCAAAATAGCAAGCTTACATTACTACCAAAAAATTTAATATTGCTTCAGTGTTCTAAAATGTAAAAAAACAAAATGAGTAAAGTGAATTTTATATTACCAGCAAATACATAGAGTCGCTTGAATAGCGTAGAGTCATTCATGTTTTTACCATGGAAAGTGGGGAAACTATGTCCACTGTCGTGTGGACTCCAGAATCACACTTTGTTTATTTAGTCATTAATAATGTAGGTGTGAATTTAGTTACTTCTCTAGTAAAAGAAAAGCCAGTTTCCTTGATTTGTGGATACTGATCATTTCATTTGATTTGTTTTTCCTTTGCTACACTTTTAGTTTAATTTTCATCAGTAGCTTGTCTTTATTTGCCTGGACTGAACATTCTTCTTTCTTTACCCCTGTTCATTGCAAACAGCCACGAGGCAAATGTAGTGTCTCACAGCCTGGACCCTCTGTCAACAGTCCAAATAGCAGGTACCTTGTTCTCCTGGTTTCCACACTGTTCTAGAACCCCAAGAGGATGATGAAAATTGTCCATGACTTAGGTAGGCCTGCATCTGGTCTGCCTCAGGGTAGTTGTGAAATTACGCATTACAACCTACACTCTTTCCTAGTCAATTGGAAAAGATGCATCTAAATGGAAAGCATAAATAAATCTCAGAGCATAAAATACTTAGATCACACCAAAATTTTGTTTAAGTCCACATAGCTCATTCAGCCCTTTTCATCGAAGGTCACTCTATGTGCCTGTAAAGATGCAATATAGCTGGTGGTACAACCACCACGCGATTCATGGCAGACTTTTATCATCCTCTTTCTTTCTAGAGTTTACAATGAGACAGGTAATCGATCAATGAATTATTTTACCATTCACAGAACCCACAAATCTGCATAAAATATACTAACATCCCCAGCTTTTTATTTTATCTTCCTGTTTTATCCAGATTGTGGGTTTTGCATTCTCAAAATGCCAAGTCCTAATTGGTTGTTCTTCATTTAAAATTGATAAGCACCTTCTCTCTTCTGCTTGCCCTAAAATTTCTCTTCAACCTGCACACTCAGCCACTCACCTTCCTCACTCTCGGCAAGCTCTTTCACTCCGGACCCAAGAGCAGTCCATGCCCTGCCCAGTGACCTCCAGAGGGCCTCCTCCCAGCTGCACTCTGTGCTCCACACCTTGCCTCCGAGAACTCATTTCTGCAGTTAGCAGTGCTTTGCCTTCTCTGTTGTTGATGTGATGTCTGTGCTCCTTTGCCCTCCCACTAATCAGTTCATGTTTCCCCAGAAAAGTTTTATTTTAAAGTGAAAAATACTTCCCTTAAAGCTGGTTTTTCATTCTAATCCCAAGCAAGCAGTTCACTGTGAAAATATCTGACTCTCTGGAAACTTACCACTGCTGAGCAGGGCTCTAAATTCCTGGAAGGAGGGCGGGGATGAGGAAATGTAGAACTGTAAACAACCCTGAGTAATGGTTTTAGCTCCCCAGCCTTGTGCTGAAGGAACTGACTATTCTATTGAGTAATTCTCACTCAGCTGAAGTAATGCAGAACGTATTTTGATATGCTTTCTGATTTTAAGCCTCCATTTACTCTAAGGTTTTTTTTTTTCTTTCTTTCTTTTTGGTTTGAAGACAGTTTTAAAAGTTTTTGTTTGTTTGTTTGTTTGGGTTTTCGTTTTTTTTTTTCTGTCCTTAACAAAATAGCAATAATGAAATATTGAGGGAGAACTTCTAGGGACTTTGGGAGATAATGATGGACATCTCTTGCTGCTCCATAGTCTTCTTAACCCCTACAAGAAGACAACTGGTCACTATAGACAAGTTACTGTGTTGTATAATCCCTCTTTTAACTCCCAAATTGCTGGTGTGCCATGAGCAGAGATGAAGACTATCTCCATAGCATTCTTTGAGGAAACCGGAGAACAAGTCTTTGGTTAATATAAATGCTGGTGATGAGAAGAGGACAAGCTGTTTTGCTCTTAGGCAATACCAGTAGCCATCACCTCTCGGTTCCCAGAGATTGCATCTAGCTGATTCCTCAGTTATCTGAAGCCAGCCACACAGACCTTCTGAAAATCTTAAAGGCATCATTTATTTGAGCAGAAAGTGTTCCCACATGCTTCCTAACAGGGCTTTGCAGCTGGGCCAGCCACATTCTCACTGTGACATCCACAAGGCACCTTTCAGCTCTGCTCTGTCCAGCACTGTTGATTAACATCTTTCTGAGTGTTCAGCACAATGTTCGCTTCTTTACTCAGGAGGGAATGGAATATAAATAATCTTTACCTGAATGGCAAACTTCATCAGACACCTTGGCAGGCACGTTGTGGTTGAACATTCTTGGGTTTCATAACTCCTTGGCACCTTGGGTTGGGGGCACTCAACCCTGACAATAAAATGCCAAAGCTCCTGGGGGGAAAATGAACTTTGGTCACTTTCCAAGCTGTCACCGTGTCGTTTTACACTGGGACTTGAGACAGCTTGTGTTTGATCTTGCACTGGTCCAGCAAATCTGAAAGGTTACTGCGAAAGCACAGGAATTTAGAAGGTTGCCCTCAGATATCTGTGAGGAGAACATTTTAGACGCAGATTTTTTTCTGAGAAAGGAAAGAGGCTAAGTTGGAAAAGGTAGGGTACTAGCTCAAAGGGAGAGCTTACTTACATATTTTCTGTTTGAAGTCAGATATTAATAATAAACTAGCCTATTACATAACTGCGGTTTGACTTGATGGTGGCAATTCTATGTCATTATTTAATTATAAAGTTACATATGGATTGAGGACAGAGGTTAGTGAACATTTACTAATGTTTAGGCCTGAGTCCTACCAAATTAATCTATTTTCATTGAAAGATTTATAATGTAACAGAACTCAGAGATTCTCTAAATCAATTATAAGGTGCTTCCGAGAACTTCCTAAAATTATAAGAAATTGAAAAAAATCTGCACACACACATTCATAATTCATAATATTATTTTTTACTTGTGATTAGAGCTATTTTAGAAGCATGCTTTCAAAGCAGTGCTTGTGGTTCTTTTTCTCCTGCCTTTGCCTTAAAATTTTCCAATTCTGCCAACAAGAATTCTTCAAAACTTTACTTGAAGAAATGACTTGAATTTGACAAATGGGAAGATTCACTCCAATGTTCAACAAGACAAAAGCTTGCTCTGTAGTCAGGAGAGAGTGAAGGATAACTTCATGCTAAAGCTGAGCATCATAAAATGCAGAGTTGCCCTGGACACTGTTAGCCTTTGGCAGCTTTTGCAGAGAGAACTTAGATGGAATGAGAGGGGCTGAAACACTGACAGAAGGAGCAAAGGCCTCATTTTAAAATCCATTTGGAGTAGTCAACTATATTTAAGCAAGCCAGTGGGCTTTTTGCATGTATACGAAAGACTCCTATAAACGCTATTCAGTGTCTTGTGGAATTTGTTTTCAAATCTTTTGTGTCAGACTCTTCCTAGGGATCTATTTATTCCAGGCATTCAAAGAGCCTGGGCACTGAGCAGTTTACCCTGAAAGGCAGGCTGCCCACCTGCCCTGAGGCAGCAGTATGGTGAGGCTCCAGTGGGTCCCTCTTGCTGTTTCAAGGAAGGCCTTCCCAGTGTTTCTGGGGAATTAAGTCAGGCAGTTTAGGAAATTTGCCACATCTCTGAAAACACTTCTAGTAAAACAGGAACACTTCCCTGGGAAAAGAGGCTGAAGCCAACCAACGCCTGGGGACAGAAGTCAGTACACCCCTCGTATAATTATATAGTTAATAATGACAAGTTCTTGACATTTATTCAGTGTTTAATGTGTCCCAAGCACCATGCAAAGCAGTGTGTATATGTTACCTCGTTTAATCTCCTCCAAGCTGGCTATATTCCTCAGTTTATAGAAAAAGACACTGGAGATTAAAAGCAAGACTTCAGGTGTCCTCTACCTTATTAACTACACCACTCCACTGCAGAGCTCTAGATGGGTAGGAGAGCTCAAATAATAGGACCACAGGCCACCCAGGTAGTGTAGTTCTAGCCAGCATGTTTGATTTGGAATAGAAGACTCAAGTACTAAACTTTTCTAGAAAATTGTCTTCTGAGCCACATATCCAGGAAACACTGGCCTTTCAAAGACCATGAGAGCAGGTGACAAGATCTTAAGCAGCCTAAATTATTTTTGAACAATAAATTTTTGAACAACACTACTACTCTACTGCCAGTGTTGGCTAACAAGTAACCAAGTGATTTTCAAGTTTGGCTTTAAATGTGTGCACAGATTTAACTCATGTTTTCCTTGAATATGTAGCATTTCAAAGTGAGTCATGCTGTATGTGTTTCAGACTTCTCCCATGTTTTGCCGTATGTGTTTCTTTTGCATGGTATGTTGTTACATACACACCATGAGTTTCTAATTTGGGACAGTGACACTCCTGGGCAACAAATCTGAGCAGTTATTTGCCCAGAAATTTGGAAGAGTTAGAGGAGTGAGAAAAATAAGGAAATATTTGTTTGTGTTTTTCTGAATACCTAAGATATCTCCATTGATGACGTTCCTTGAGAAGCTGCACACATTCTGAATTAGCATGTATTTGTGGTCAGTGAAGAATGACCAAGAACTAGTCAATATGTTGCCTTTGTTCTTTCCCCTGTTGAATTTCTCAAGACCCTTGAAATAGGTGATTTTAATTCAACAGATAAATATTAAAAGTACCATTTTACTTTGAGATCATTAACTTCCTGGAACAGAATCATCCTGAAGAAGAGGCAAATCTGAGCATGTTGAAACTCTGGTAGTTACTCCAATGGGTGAGTGTTTACTGCAGTAGTAGACTGGACATTTTCAAGAGCAGTCAGCTGCGTGAACAGTCACTAAGTACTGTGTGTTCTCTTTGTCCCTATCTCACCCCATTACTTCTCCCTAGGTTGGCATTCTTCAGCAGAAGGAACCATGTACCAATTAAATTTTAATAAAGAATGCTCTGATGCTATTAAATGTGCCATGTCCTTTGAAAGACTCTGTCACATGTGAATCCCTATTCCAAAAAATGGTAACCTTTCTAGTTCTTTTCAAGAAAAAACTAGTCAATGTGCAGCCTTTGTTTTGATCTTGATCTTTGACCTAATTTCTCAGACACTAATAATTGACAAAGAGGGGCTGTTTGACTCTATTGGATTACATTGTCACTTATATGTGTACATCCTCCCATGCCTAAAGTCCTTCAGTGTCTCTCAGTGAAAATGTGTCAGATATTTAGTACGAAGAAATATGGAGTTCTTGTCTGTCATTCTGTTATAACTTATCCAGAGACAGGTGGTGAGTGTTGCTTGCCAAGGCATATTTTTACATCCACTGAAGGATACGCTGAAGAAAGCCTGAATCCACAGTTTGTAGGTAGCCTATCCCACCCTTCTCATTTCACTGAAGCAAATCATTGAATCATAACCTGCGAGAGCAAAAATGATTTTAAGGCTTGCTCCTTCTTTGCAAATAAGAAAACAGAAGGCCGGAGGGACTAATGTGGTCCCATGATTGTGCAGTCGCCTGAAAACAAGACGTCCTTGTACCTGATACAGTGATTTGATGATCATTGTGATACTGCAAGGCTTTATGGCTGGAGACATTTATTTTAGACACAAGAAAATCACTTCCAATATTTAAGGATGAACATATTTTCTTCTTTGCTTCTACATGTAAAGTACCTATGACATCATTATGACCAGCACCGCTATCATTTGTATCACCAACCAACACCTCCTAGAAAAGTCAAGAGTATAGTGCCCAGGCAGGGTTTTTGGAGGTCTGAGTTCTAGATAGAGCTCTCCCTCTATTTGTGGGATTTGAGACAAATCATTTAGCTAGCACTAAATCTCAAATTCTAGTAGCTAAAGTCCCAGGATTGAAATCTTAATTCTGCTACTTGCTAGGCATGGAAACCTGAGCCAATTCCTTGATTCTCTGAGCCTTTTTTTGATCTTGTATGAAATGAAGCTAATAAGCACACAGCTCTGAGGTCTGTTGTGGGGATTAAATGAGAGAACCCAATATAAATGCTTAGAGTGTTGCCTAGCAATCTGAAGAATAAATGTTAACTGTCCTTACCTACTTAGCTACAAAATTAGGAGATGGATTAGATCTCTCTAAGGCCCCATCTCAACATGAATATTTTATATTAGACAACTTGAGAAGTTTCTATTTTCCCCTTCCATTATCTCTTTCATAATTCATTGTATTTCCACAAAATATACATTTCCCCTACCCCCTTATGTGGCTCATTGGGAATAACTCACTGGACTTAGCACTAGGGCAGTTGAGCAGTTTGGCCACTAGATGGTGATTGAATCTTTGTGACCCCTCTTGTGAGCCTGTCTACATGGATGAATTACTGTAAGTCAGAAATCTTGTAAAATGTGAGACTGAGGTCAGACCATCTAACCTAATTTGAAGAGGTCGATAAAGAAGTCGGCACATAGAATTAAAGTGAGTTGTTGAAAGTTATACTGTTGTGGACCTCAGATAAAACACTATGGTTTTAATTTAAAGGCAGTGATTTTGTTTTTATTTTTTCTTTAGACTCCAGGAACTGTGCTGTAAACATCATGTAGTATGGGGTCGAGACTTCTGGAGAACTAGTTGGTCATGTTTCTCTATGGTTTAATAAAAGAGTTTTAAATAGTCCCTCTGTGGCCCTTTTTAAGGGGATTACATTTTCTCAGGCATTATACTATGCCCCCCCGTTGAGGTCAGAGTAATCTGTCTTCAAAAATTAATAGCTAATAAGGGAGCTACAAACAATAGAGATTTCTCAGGAGCCAAACCTACAGAGTTACCTGTATAGTTTTTATATAATCATATTTTCCCCACATCTCACATTCAATGTCCTTTCTCCTAGTGACATTAAGACATTAAAACCATTAAAAAATTCATACCAGGTGTACAGGAATGTGTCTTCTTAGTATAGCTATTCTTTTTATTTATGCAATGTTATGCAGATATATTACCACTTGTGAGTAAGGTTTCTGTCTTCTGCTTTTCCAATAGTATGAAAAAAAGCTAATGGCTGCTTCTAAAAGAAATCAAAAGCACCCAACACAGAACCTACTTCAATTTTCAATATTTCTCAGGCCTCTTTCTTATGAATACTGACATTTTCTTTAATACGCAGTTTAAAAGAAAGACAAAAGTGAGATAGGAAAACTTGGAATTTTGAGTCTAGAAGAAACCTTCAAGATGACAATTTTCCTGTTCAGACAAGTAGCATTAGTTTCCCAAAATCATAGATTTAGTGCCAGGACCAGTCTAGAATCTACACCCTCCAACAGTGTTCTGTGGATGGACTCCTTTGCTATTCCTTGCTCATACAGCTTTGGAACCCACTAATGTCAGGGTCAGATGCTGGTTCAGTGCAAGATGAAACCAGGGTATGCTCTGAAATTAAGTAAGCTTTCATGGGTCTGTGCAAAGTGACTGGGATTGTTTTCATCCTTGCTGCATGGATTTGGGCATATCCAGGATGGCTAGACAGGATGCTTGGTAGAATTCTGACAACACATATTGCCTAACAATGTTCCTGATAGTCTTTAAAATAAACTGTATCAAGCATCTACATTTTAATTAGCCTAGATCTGCCAAACTTATGCTGGTAAAATGTGCAGAATAGTTACTTTTGTTGATGGAAAAGTTTCACCAAATTAAGAGAAGAGTGGAATTAGAACCCAGTTACTCACCTTCGGTTGACTGACCATGTTTTCTGTTGGTGCAGTTTCCAACAGCTCTTTCTTTGGTTGGGAGTAGTGGGGTGACTTGGACATACTAAAGAAGGCTGGGAGCTCATTGCCAAGTTGAGTCGTGTTCTGTATAGCCCTTTGGCTCCCAGGAAGATACAGAAGCAGAACACAACATCTCTCCAGTATTTGAATTATTTGAGTTACTCTTATTGCTTCTTTTCTCAGGTCCACAAAAGGTGGCTCCGATTTCTCCCTTTCTGAGCTGCGGCCAGCTCGGTCAGGCCGAGCCTTCCTATTCCGAGTCCTGCGGGCAGCTCTTCCCCTTCAGCTTCTCCTGCTGCTCCTCATGGGGCTCACCTGCCTTGTACCGATGTCAGAAGAAGACTACAGTTGTGCCCTCTCCAACAATTTTGCCCGATCATTCCACCCCATGCTCAGATACACAAATGGCCCTCCTCCACTCTAAACCAAGCACATGCCATCTGCCAAATGCTAGAAGCATGAGGAGAAGGGGCCCAGAAGCAGTCCCCTACTATCAAAGGGACCTTAATCTCAGAGGCAGCTTTCTATCTCCTCTATATCCTGGAGTGCAATCATGGTTTCTGATGTTGATGAAACACACAATGAGAGGAGAACTAACAAGATCTGGAAGAAATTTTGTTTGAAAGTCTGAGCCTAAAGAGATTGGGTAAGGACACCAAAGTTACCCTGGACTTGTGAATTCTGGGCCTTTGGCCCATGGACACATAGCCAAGGACTTGAGTAGACCATGTGGGCAGCTGTCCCGTGGCGCTGCTCCATCCACCCAAGAAGCACCCCTCCCAAGCGCCATGTTAGTGTAAAACAATCTACCAACCAATCAGTGCTGAAGAGATTTTAGAACCTTGTAACATACAATTTTTAAGAGCTTATATGACAACTTACTTTGTACATTTTGTTTTTCTCCTTTTGGGCATGATGTCTAACTTTCGCTTTAGAAGCACAAGCTGTAAATCTTCAAGGCACTTTTTTAAAAGATATAAAGAAAAACTAGATGTAATAAATAAAATTACAGAAGGCTTTATGTGAAAAAAAGTTGAATGTTATAGTATAAAGAAGATATTTATGTAATGTACAGTTTGCTAAAGCCAAGTTTTGTTTGTATTGATTTCTTTGCATTTATTATAGATACTATGAAATATTTTGTCGTTGCTTTTTCTTCCCCTAAAAAATGACTTTTGTAATTTATTAAGCAGGCACTAATCCAAATACAACCTAAGTTATGATTTCTGTGGAATTAATGAAGCCAAGACATATGTATATCTTAAAGGAAAGAGCGTTTGAAAGTAGTATATATTTAGACATACAAGGACCTGGAGGATTCCTTGCTCTCTCTTCCTTCTAGAGTCAATCAGATCTTATGAATTCCTGCTTCCTGAATTACTTCTTACTCTCTTCTCATTTCCCATTGCACAAGTGGAATAGCCTTTTGGGATCTTCTCCCTAAGACCCCTTTTCTGATCTGTCCCAAAGGTTTGCAACAGCCACCTGAATCTTCTTGAAGCCCTCTTCACACACCTTCTTTGCCGCAAAGGTTTCTGGATTTTTTTTTTGATTGTCAGAAAAAATACAATTGTAGTCTATCATTGAAGTATAAATACTTAAGATTTTATTTTCCCCTCTGACCTTGCCAGCTCATGGAATTATTTGATGCTTGTGGCATTTTAATCTATCATTTAGCAATTTGAGGAGCCAGAGTTCAGTCTTCTATTGGAAATAGAAAGCTCAGAGAGCAGAGCACATATTCCTGCAGAGCAGGCATTGGAGGGATTATTAGCCACTGTCTCATTAGGAATTGGAAAGTGCAGTTTTGCGTTTGACTTTCATTTCATCAATTTCCCTCTTTGCCTGTACCAGTGCATTCAGATTTACATATCTTGCTCTAATTCAAGTACTTCAGCTGAACCGAGTTAGCTGGAGCTGACCTCTGTGGTTTCTGTGATGCACACAGATTGAGCGCTGTCTCAACACTGGATCCTGAGATTTAACGGTTTTGATTTCTGGGCTGACTTCACACCTTCTCTTTTGATCTGCAGGGCAGAGCCTAGGAACTTGCCTTTAGCTCTACTGTTGAGCAGTACTGCCTCACATTTTCTTAACTTCATCTTTTTTTTCTCCCTACACATTCTCTCCTGCCTTACAAGACTCAGTTCACCAGCCAGCTCCGCCTGGTTCCATTTCTAGATCACTTTCAGACTACATAAGACTTCCCTGTGGAGAACTTTGCTCATGTGGCATTCGTAGCCCATGTACTATGCTTCCTACTGGTCAGTCTGTCCCTTTTAATATGCCCTGAGGTCCTCTTCAAGAAACAGTGTTATTTTATGGAAAGGACAAAGTTGTCCTATCTCCCTGCTTCTGGAGAGTTTGCGTGCGCTTGAGACAGACCACTCTGTAGGCCTCATCTCTCCATGGCCTCCCTGTCACTCCAGGCCCCCTGAGCAGTTCCCCATTCACATGGAACACACCACGGGGTCAAGCAGAGTCATTGCGAAGCCAAGCACAGAGAGACTTCCGAAGCTTCTCTTTTCCACATGACTGCTCACTCACTTTTTAAGTCATTCTCCATTACTAGAGAATCCAGTGTTAAATATTGTAGAGAGAAGAATTGTTTTTTAGCCATTTAGTGATTGAAACTGTACCCAGACCACTGCTTATAAACAGCGTATGCTCTACACCACGCTATTTCCCCAGACCCTGAAAAGAAAAAAACATAGTTTTAAGAAAATTCTCATAGTCCATATGTGCCGTTTTCTAAAATCCTGTGAAGCACTTGGTGCCATGCACGATATGGATTTCCATTAAAGTCTTTCAGCCTTTGCAGCACCTTGGAAAGGGAGCCCAAGGGAGGCTGGGCACTGAAGTCATGTGGTCTTGGCTTCCCCGCATAGACAGCTTGAGCAGTTGCACATGAGACCAGGACCTCTGCCCAGAGACCTCACAACCTCAAGTGCCTTGGGGGAAGGGACACTAGGTCCACACCCAGGTGTTACCTGAGCAGCAGAGAGGGGTATGGTCCACAAAGGCTTCATGGAAGGGATGGGTATTTTGAAGAATTCTAATGTAATGAAAGGACACCAATGGCAGCTGGAGAGGCTTGTGTTTTTGTAGTAAGGACAGTTAGGAGTCTGGGGAGCCCTAGAAAGGGGAAAGGATGTCTCGAGCAAGAGGAGGTGAGGAAGACCCTGGGCAAAGACAACCCCAAATGACCAAGAAGGATGGGAAGAGAAGGGTTAAGAACGTTTTGATGGTGAGATCTGCACAAGCAAACAGGAACTATTAGAGAAGGTGAAGAAAGAGAAAATCCATACAGCAAAGATGGAAAAATAAAGGCTTAGAAACTAAACGTACTGCAGTAAGAAATTCAGGTAGAAAATAAAGGTTTTCAGGAAAACTATGCCTGAGGAGCAAGAATTAGGCCTCCAGGAAGATGGTGAGGCAGCAGTTTCCCTTGTTTGTGTAAGTGAGAAGCAACACCTTCCAAGACTCAGAAGGAAATTCTTTAAGCCGAAGGCTGAGATTTACCATAAGAAGGCAGGTTGGGGGAGACTGATTTATAGCCTTCACCCTGAGACCAAATATTAACAAATTATAGCTACGAAATTGTGTTGGCAAGCCATATAAAAGACCATAAAGCAAAGAACAATGGAGTGAGAGATTTATGCAAGTTGGTCATGGCCAGATAGGCAGCGCCCCCGGAAGAGCTGCTCTGCATGTGCCTGGGGCAGCTCCACGGTTGGGTTATTTGCTTTGTGCCCACTGGTCTGCCCTCACCATCACCAAACAGCCATAGGGTAATTGTGTATCAATTACAATCATCGCTGAGTGTATGCCAGATAGGTCCCAAAAGGCCTGGCCAGAGCTGTATCAGTAAATTGCCATGTGGCCAAAACTGCTCCAGCTTCCTTTCCAGTCCAGTCCCAGCTAGAATATCACAACTTCTTGTTAATTACCCATCAAATCACTCCTTATTGGACCACTAATGTGCAGAATTCCTGTCTCCCTCAGCCACTTTGGTCCTGAAACAAGGATGCAAGTGAAAGAAGACACTGGAAAAGAACCCATAGAAACAGTATCTAATGGGGGGGGTTAAGTCTATTAAATGTATCTTTATTTTCTCAGAACAAATTGCCTCTCCTTTTAACTTCTTTGTCATCAGTTTGTGTTACAGCAGGATGCATTTTGGAAAATCATAACTGTTGCTCTGTGGAAACGGAGGTAGGTAGAGTAGTTTACAAGCTGGAGGGCAATTTTCAGCTTAGTCATACTCAGCAGTGAGAGTCTAATTTGGGAGCAAAAAGATGTTTTTCTGAGTGTGGCTGCTGTAATTTTAGATTTAATGATACACTGTGATAACTGTGGCTCATCGTCATACCTAGAGCAACCCAGAGAGAATGAAATGGAACAAGAAGGTCATTTACTCTTCCGGTTCTGGTTTCTTACTATCTCTCCCCACCATTTGTACCATATCCACCAGGAACCCACTGGGGGCTACCACTAAGCAATCTGCATTTTAGGGGGACCCCTCATGCCAGTGATTAAGCAAGCATGGCTAACTAATGGCTACCTGGAGCTTCTGCCGAGCAGCCACCTACAGTCAGCCTGCAAAGACATCAGAGAATTCAGACTGGCTGGGAGACACAGTGCGAGGCTCTGCGGCACAGCTGCACAAGACCATGTAATCCAGAACCGAAGAAGCCAACTGGGACCGGGTGAATCTTGTTAAAACATGGAGGTCACTGAAACACGAATCAGGCTTACAGAAATTTTAACCTGTTACCTACTACAGGCAACGCAACTGAAAAGAGCTGAGTCTGCAGGCAAAGTTGTATTAAAACAAAGTCTCTGGTAAGCTATGCCACAGACGCCCCATGTGATACCATGTGTGGCCCAGAAGAAAGCCAACCCCCTAGCTGAAGAGGCCCATCAGAGCCACACAGACCTGTACAATGGTCCAAAACCTAAATCCACCTGCATGCATTCTTCAGGCACCTGCTGGGTTCAGAAAGTAAAGCCACGGAGCAGCTGCTGACATCACCTGTGGTTCCAGGCAGCCTCCCTTCGAAGCACATATTTTGGCAGGAGCCCAGCACAGCCCCCCTCCCAGGCCCTGTGGGATGCAAGGGGTGTGCATGGCCAGGGGCTTCCTAAGTGTTGTTCCTGATCAACAATGTCTCTGGTCCCTGTGCTCTGGAAACTTAGACTTGCACCACAGTTGGCCCCGGCTGGGTTTCCAGATCATCCCAGCCCCCAGTCTGTCCCCCCTAAGTCTTTAACCCTTTCCACTGGTCACAAGAGCAAGTAGACTAAGCAAAATTCCCATCCTTCCCACGGTTTTTAACGTAAGCTTCACCAAACAGTAAGTTTCCATATAAATCTGGGCTTTTACTCTGTTTTATCCTGTGCTATTGATCTGCTAGCCATTTGCTGTTTCAATGATAGTAGCAAGTAGTGTAATTAACTGTGTAATTAATTACAGCAAAAAAAACAGGTATATCATTCAGCAAAATATATGTGATAAAATATATAATATACATGCATATTATAATTATTAATATACTCACAGTACATTAGATAAGTCTTAATATATCTTTGGAGAAGAACCATTTCTGTCTGTGCAGGTGTCCATTTTAAAATCTAATTGTTAAAAAATCAACTACTTTAGTTTTGAAGTTTCTCTTTTCTGAAGAAAAATTGTTTCATATCTCTTGATCAATTTCCAGTTTTGTTTTGTTTTGTTTTTCTTTGTTTCAGTACTGGGGGTGGAACTCAAAGCCTTCACACTGAGCTACTTCCTCAGCTTTTTGTTCATTTGGTTGGTTTGGTTGTTTGGCATACCATTTATTTAATTAAGAGTTATTTTTATTTTGTAATGTGAATTTTTTACTTTATAATAATCTACTCACGTATATGTCATTCATCGTTAGTTAACCTGGATATCTTGGGACCTTTTTTCCCCTTGCGTTTTTAAAAATAAACCATATTGTGTATATTTGAGGTTTACAGTAATATGTTATGGGATGCATATAATATCTACTATAGTGAAGTAGATTAGCACTGCTGTCATCCTAACCTGTTATTTTTTGTGTCTGTCACAGGAGCAGCTAAAATCTACTATTTAACAGAAATACATAGTAAATGATTTTTACAAACTTTAGTCCTTGTGTTTATCATTAATAACTATACTTGTGCATCTTTAAATATCTGCTATTTGGTATCCATTGACCTGCATCTTCCTACTTCCTTCTCCATCTTGGAATATTTGCTACAACATGGATGGAGCTGGGGGACATTATGCCAAGTGAAATACATTAATATCTTTATTTAACAGTTGTTTTCTTCTACTTGTTTGCTAGTAAATAAAGATGTGTTAAACATCTTGCAAGTATAAGCATGTATATATTCAAGTGTGCTGCTTTTCTTTCTCTAAGATGCTTTGCTCAACACTGAATT
>RJWT010006176.1:0-29606 GCA_004365215.1 Cuniculus paca
GTGGTACCAGACAAAATGATGAAAACAAGAGGCTTCTGCTCAGCAAAAGGTGCCTTGCTAAACAGGCACTAAAACAGAGTTTGACTCTGCATAAATCATGTTATTGGTTTTACACAATTCCAAGAGAAATCCGGAGCTGTTTGTGTTTCCTTGTAGTTTTTATTTTGCTAGCTATTACTTTAGTGGGGGTGCTGAGGTCCCGGGAGATAGGGGACAAAAAATTATGCAAAATTATTCTGCTTCAAACTTAAAAGGTTGAAATAATTAAGTTTCAGAAAATAACAGAAGGATAAATAAAATACAATAAGTAAAACATTACATAGCCATAATAAATTAAAAGTATACATGTAGGGAACACTAAAAAACAGATCAATAAAACAAACTAGCATAGACTCAGACCCTAAGAAACAAGACACCAATTCATGATGAAGCATTGACAAAAGTCTGCTAGGGAATACAAAGACTTAGTAAGTAAAAGACTGCTGGGCCAACTGATCATCTCTGGGAAGAAAATCAAAGTAGGTTTTTTTGTTTTTTGTTTTTATTTCATCTCAAAATACACTTCAAAACAAATTCCAAATAAATCATAAAGTTTAACAATTCCTTTAAAGGCCCTAGAATAAAATAGAAATATTGATTTTTCTTTCTGTATGGAGAAACTCTCAAACTATGGCAGGAATCATATACACACAAGATATACTTTATTACTCAAAAATAAAATTTAGCAAATTAAATTAATAAAATTTTATACTATAACATTATGCTTTTAGATGTTTGATATCAAAACACTTACAATTATATATTATCAGTGTAGTTTGGATTTGAAATGTTCCCCAAAATCTCAGGTCCTATAAACTTGGTTGCCAGCTAATGGTCTTTAGGGGAATGACTGGGTTATGAGGGTTCTAACTTTGTCAAGTTTGTTAATCCTCTGATGAGATTCTATTTTGATGGCATTATTTGGAAGTAATGGAAAAAGGAGGCAGGCCCGCCTCGAAGGGAGGG
The DNA here is from genome assembly GCA_004365215.1 of Cuniculus paca. Lineage (NCBI taxonomy): Eukaryota > Metazoa > Chordata > Mammalia > Rodentia > Cuniculidae > Cuniculus > Cuniculus paca. The sequence goes on from RJWT010006176.1 coordinate 1,006, forward strand.
AGTCACAGGGGCGTGACCTCACAGACTGTATCCGGTCCCTTCCTTCTCTGCTTCCTGGCTGCCGTGAGGTGAGCAGCTTTCCTCCATGTTGTGCTTCCACGGTGAGGCTTCTCCTACCCACAGGACTTAAAGCCATACAGCCAGCTGACCACGCTCTGAAACTTCAGCAAGCATGAGCTGAAATAAATCTTTCTTCTTTCAAGCTCTTTACTTTAGCTATTTTGTCACAGTAACCCAAAGCTGATTAATGTAATTATTATACTATATATTATAGTACATCCTATAAATAATATAATACATTAAATCATAAATTAATACTAGTCAAGGAAACATCAAAAAAATTTTTTAAAAGCTAACAACAGCTAATTAGGAAAATACGTCTAATGGTAGATACAATGTCAATATCCTTAATCTCTAAAGATTCGTTATAAGATCTAAGAGGGACAATTAATTGCAACATGAAAAAAGGTTTTCTGAAAGAGTAAAAACGTTAATATACCAATTAAAAACTAACTTCACTGTTAATACTGCAAATTAAGACAACATCACTAGTTTTCACTGATCAAATTAGCCGCGCTAGCATATGATGCCTGTTGGTTGAGTTCAAGCTTCAACCCCCTGTGGAATGGAAATTGGCTCAGTCACTCCAATAAATAATTTGGCAAGCAGTATATACTATGCATCTTCCCAGTGGTCTTACTCTTTGACGTGGTCATTTTACTTCAAGAAATCTATCTAAAAGAAACAATCACAAACACATATACGCATAAAGATGTACATAGGATCATTATTCATAAACCTGGAAACAATTTAAATGCTTAGCACTGAGGAGTGTTAAGTAAACTATGGCATAAACATATTATGAAATGCTACATTACTAGTAAAATTATCCCTAAGAAAAACTTTTAATAAGGGAGAATTTATTATGATCTCTGGTAAATATCTCATATATATAAATGCATCTATGCACACAGGCATATACATAAACTCACACTCAAAGATTTAAAGGAAATATGTCAAAGTGGTTAACCGTGGTTACTGTTACAATTCCCCTGGAAGGTAATTTTAAGTGGGTAACTTATTTTATTGTATACCATAGGTTATTATACTTATATAGTACTATATATAGTCACTATAGGTAACATTTATTTCATTCTTTGTGAATTTCTGCATTTTCTATGTTCCATAAAGTTAATAATTATTGATTTCTTATTTTCTATAGATTCACAAATTCCATGGATTTCTACTGCCAAAAACACATAACTATTCCCAGCTACAGACTATGAAGCACTTCTTTCTTGAGAGCCCACACTGTTTCCTTTGTGTACCAAAAATTCTGCCTAATAAACCTCTTTGTGCCTCTTCAAAAATCAATGTTAATAACAACTGATTTTAAAAAAGAACTGGAAGGCAGACCTTGACCCCTCAAAAAAGACAGGAGGAAAAGAAATGTTGATACTCACAAAGCCAAAAGTCATTCTAAACCAGATTTACAGAACTGACAATGAACTCTGTTACCTAACCTAAGATTCTGTATTACAGATTAGAAAGCATTGTCAGTATCTTAGGAAATTAAGCATATTCTAAACTTGTCAGCCTCCTGACATGAGTTAGCCAGGTTCATATTCTGGCATAAACATCAGCACAATGTTCTGCACAGGCAAGACACAGTTTAAGAGTGAAAATCCAGTTCTGATCAAATTTAAAGGGTCCCTGTAAAAGTTCTGGAAGTAGAAAAGTTTAACACATTCAAATAAGACTAATCAATAACCTTGACTTTGATATTATTAGATTGTCACAGCAAAACATTGTAATTAATGGAGACCTGCTGACACTGTGACAGGAAGCTAGGAAATACAACTCTCCAGTTACTTGATTTTAGCACAATAAACAAAGGAAACAATGTACTGGGATTATTATAAATCAAACAGGGAAAATGAGTAACTCTAGGGAGCATGATGCAATAGCATTGAGACATAACGGTAAGGCACCACAAAGCACCCTCTAATTAGGACATGAAGAGTACAGTCCCAATGAAGATATCCAAAGCCATAAGAAACACTCCAGCAGCAAATCCTCTTTGACAAAGAAGAGATTTTGGAGTCGCATAAACAAGGGGTGAAATCTCAACCAGTTAATTCAGCCACTAATACACAGTGGAAGGTCCTAACCTCCCAGAAAATGCATCTCCTTGGCTGTCAAGCACAGATAATAATCATGAAAGGAGAATGTGAGGGGTGAGAGAATAGATATAGGATACCTGGTTCACAGCCCAGCATGTCTCACAATGAATTTTATAGTTTGTCCAACTACCAGTAGCTCTATGACAAAAGATGAGGTGACACAGAGGCCAGTTGTGGCTCCCCGATGCTGTGGGCACCTCTTTCCTCAACCTGACTAACCTGCAGACACAGAAAAATGCCTTGCTTTGTGCTGGCAGCAGAGTTGGGACCAGTAGGAAGAGGGCGATGATCCTGAGAGGGCCCTGCAGGCTTCCCCAGGGCAGAGCAGACCTGAGCTCCTGCCCCCACACCCAAGCCTGGATCCTGCACACTGGAACAGGTCCAAGAATGAAAGGATGAGAAAAACAACAAACAGCTTCACCAAAGAAGGAACAAAGCAACTAGGGAAGGGTGAGAAAAAGGCATATTATGTGAAATACAATAAGTCTTATAAGCAAATGAAAAATAACAAGACACAAATTGAGTGAGAAGGCAACAAATCTAGAATAAGCGTACTGAACAATACTTTAAAAGAGATGTGGAACACAAAGGGGGAAGAAAATTAGCAGTAATGGGAAGAATTAATGAAGACAAAAATCAATGTTACTCAGTAGAAAAGGAAAAGCACTAAAAATACAAGATAAGTATGTGTGAAGTAAGGACACTGTAAATAGCATGCATCAGGATCCGTCAAAAATTAGACAGCGACCTTGGGAGAGCACACTCCAGCCACTGCTAGAAAATAATGAAAGATCTTGTGTGATACTGCTGATCATTGAAAGCTAAACGGCCATTCTGATGATTTGTCAATGAATGAAGCCTCAATTTTCAGAGAAGTAGTAAAGATAGTTTAAAGAGATACTGAAATCATTAGCGACATTAAAATTGATCGTAATGACATTAAGGTAGTTGACGTAGGAGCAATAAGGAGTCTTTATTTAAAAGAAACAATTGTGTCTAACAGATATGGTGGTGTCTTACAGCATTGAAGCATTTTTATTTTCAGCAGGAAGACTAGCATAGTGCAAAAGGAAGCACCGCCTTCCAAATCAAAATGACCTGGGCATGAGTCTCCATTGTCCCCTTTCTAGTCTGCACACGTCACTTATACTTTCTCACACTTCTTCATCTATAAGAGGGATATAGAAATGTCTCACTTGTTGATACTTGGGATCATTAACAATTAACTGACTAAAGACCTAGCATGCAGCAAGGGCTGCATAAATGGTAACTACTGTGATGCTTAACAGCATCCAATGTTGGGTAGATTCTAAAGAAATGGAAAAAAAAATGCACTTCTTCAGTGTTCACTGAGATGTTGCCAAGTCGCTATCAGTGAATGGTAGCTAGGTTGATAAACACTGTTTGGTGCTCAGCTTCTCAAATAATACACGCACTGTCTCCTTGGGTCCTTGAAACATGGCAAGTGCCATATGACAGTGATTCAGCTCACCCTGGGCATTGGTAAGCCCCACCTGTCTATTGGTTCACTACATAAGCCCACTTAGGCCAAGAGCAAATCTCACAGTGGGTCTCACAAACCTACAATGGCCAAGTAGAGTATCACAAGCCACCCTGAAGTCAGGTCGTGGATCCCTAAGCAGCTAGGACATTTCCACTGGGTTGGGAGAGGTCAGTCCACCGCTTTTCACCTTGACCAAGTACCATGCTCAACACCCTACCCAGCCAATGAGTATTTCCTGGTTGATGCTGATGACTAAAAGTAGTCATATGTTTATCTGCCTCCTGGAATGCTATCTTTTGTTTCTCCTCTTTCAATTCCTTAGCTCATCTGCATATTCAAATACAGCCTAGTGATATCTGCCAAAAGGATTAACAATGTGTATCTCAGTGCAAATCCTAATTCTCAGCACAAATTAGAGTTATGTGCGAGGAGAGCAGTGCATTATAAACTCTGTAGAATACAATGGTGGAATCAGGCACAAAATGTAAAATACCTAAGAAGGGAATTGTAAATATTTTGGATTGCCCAAAAATTAATAAGCAAAGGCCAATAGTACAGGCTACTAGGAGCTGACAGAAGCATTGGGTTTTATTCAGTACAGAGATTATATTAATACTTGTAAGTATTTGGAAAAAACTGTTCTGCCTAAAACTTAAACAAAAGCTGTATGGTTAGCTCAGGTGGCAGCAAGAATTGCTACAATAAGACATTTGAGTAGAAGAAAGAAGTTCTGTGTTGTGACCATCTCAGAAACTGGACACAATAGACAGTCCTGCTAAGCTGGACAAGTCAAGCAATATCAAGAGACCAGGGTCCGATGCAAACTAAAAAAAATACACTAGTTTCCATTTATTTTTTTCTTCCAAACTCTGTGTTCTCTGTGTGTGTGTGTGTGTGTGTGTGTGTGTGTGTGTGTGTGTATGTGTGTTACCAGAGTACTAGACACTGAGCCCAGGGCCTTCATGCTGACCTACATCTGCAGAACTTTTTATTTTTTACCGAGACTCAGTATTGCTAAATTGCCCAGGTGCAACTCACACTTATCATCTCCCACCCCAGTGTTATGGTTTGTGCCTGGATGTCCCCCCAAAGCCTCATGCAGTCATGGGAAGTGGGCTTTTTGGAAGTGGTTAAATCTACAGTTTGTGATTAACTCATGGTCTAATGTTAGGATTAAGGGTGCTAGGATTATGGGGGGGTGATTGCTGGATCAGCTCATTGATTGGATTGGCACCACCCTAATCCTAGTAGACTCAATACAATATAAAGGATAGAATGTGATGTGTCTCATGCTCTTTCTCACTCTCCCATTGCTTTTGCTGTCTTCTCCCACCATGAACTGTTGCCCCTCTATCGTACCACTCTGCCTTGAAGCCAGCCAATTATGGACTGAAACCTCTATAAATGTGAGCTAAATAAACCTTTCCTCCTTTAACTTTGGGTGTCAGGTATTTTGTCCCAGTAACCAGAGAAAAGTAACTAAGACACCCAGCCTTCCAAAGTGCTGAGATTACAAGCATGCACCACTGTACTTGGCTTTAAGAACACTTTAGAAATTAATGAATATAATGACAATGTGTTATATATTTGTACAGTTCCTCTAAGAACATCCTCCATATGCCACTTGTTTCTCCTTCTAACACTTCAGGTTAAAGTGTCATTTACCTCCCCTACCTACTAAAATGTTCCAAAGAATCTAGAAACCCTAATCAAATTCCCAAATAGTTGTGGGTATTTTTATTATTCCTGAACAAACCTGTACTTTAAAAAAATTAAAGTTAAGATCTGATTGTTGATGGGCGTGATGGTGTATGCCTGTAATCCCAGCACTTGGGAGGCTGAGGCAGGAGGATCATTGGAAGTTCGAGACCAGCCTGGGCTAAAAAGTGAGTGCATGGCCAGCCTGAACTGCATAGCGAGACCCTCTCTCAAAAAGATAAATAAATAAATAAGTTTAAAAATCTGATTGTCTAAAACAAATGTTCTTATGCTTTGCTGATAGGAGTAGATTATTCTGTGGGAAGTAACTCATAAATATCAGTTGAAAGTAAAACTGTGACTATTCCCAGACTCCATTTCTGGAAATTTACCCTACGAACAGTCTACCACTTGGGCATATGCCACATCTTTAAGCTCTTTATTATATCATAAAAGTGACTGCAACATAAATGTTCATCAATTGAGGGCTACATACATAAACTACACCCATAAAACAGAATACCATAGCACCACTAAAAAGAACAAGGCATCTCTGAGATACACATAATAAAATGAACCAATCTCCAAATCCCTGAGTGAAAAATCTTGCACTGTTAAGTGTTAAAAGGCAAGATATTTGAATATATACAGTATATTACTATTTATACATAAAAAGGTGACAAATAAATACATATATTGATAGTTAATACTTGTTGGTTGTATTCTGTATATCAAAATTGTTCTTTATACTTCACATGAATTATCTTCTCTGTTCCTTTCAGCAACTCTAACAGTCCCATTTTGCAGATGAGAAAATTGAAAGGCTGTGAGTTTAGTAATGTGTAGAGTCACAAATCCATCAGCCTCGGAGCCCAGTTTCTTGGCCAGGACTAGAAAAAACCTCCTAGTGCATATACTATCTCTTAAAATGACCACAACAAGCCAGTAAGAGTAGCCACCCTGGAAGAGGGGACTGCAGGGCAAGATGAGAGTGGGAAGATTTACTTTTCCATGCATCTTTAGAATTCTGCACATGAACATGATTTGTCCAAAAATAAATAATCCAGTAATTTTTTACTCTGGAAGAAGAAAGCAAGAATAGTGCTAAGTATAAATTATGTATTTTAAATAAATGCAATTTTATTCCTATATTTACTTGTATAATTAGTCCTTCAGTTTTTTATTTTTTTCCTGAGGACTTTGAAAACATGGAACATATAACTTCATCCCATAGGGAATCCATAGTCATGTGTCTAAACAATTTCAAAAGTAATCAAAGAGATGTGATAAAATATGTACAGGCACACATGAAGATGAGGGAAAAAATCAGCAGTAAGACTACTGCTGTCAGTGAGAGTTGATGCTGTTCATTTACCATCAAAGACAGTAGAAGCTTTTGACTACATTTCTACATAAAGGAAGAAATGCATTCCTGGTAGCAAAAAGAATAAAAGCAAACTTGCTTTGTTGATTATGACCTATTTTCAACCATTATAAAAAACAGCAAGAGTTTTCTGATAGTGAAAATATTTATCATAAAATATAAAACTACATCATATATATGCAGTTTTATGAAACTACGCTTTGAACACACATATCCCAGCGGTCTTGCCACTTTGTGAAGCAGTTCTGTAAGTCCTCTTTTCATTAAGTGTTTTTATAAGGCAGGATAAAAAAATATGGTGAATGCTGCTGCTGAGTGCCACTCAATAGAAAGGCAGACTTGTGAAAGTATGACAGTGTGTCCTCGTCTACTTACGCACTGATCCGGCACCCTGTGACTTCTGGCTCTGACCCGAAGTCAAAATGGCCATGCAAGGTCAACATTTTGAATCAATTCAGTACATTTACATATACATATATATATGTGTGTATATATATATATATATATATATACACATATATATATATGAATGACATATCTTTAAGAAGCTTGTAAGGTAGGCTGTATTTTTTGTACATTTTTCTGTAACACAAGAGCAACAGCCCAGAACAGTGCTTCTCGAACTTCAATGTATTTACGCCTCACTGGGAATCCTGTTAAAATGCAGGTTCTGATTCAGTAGGTCTGGACTGAGAATCAAGACTCCACATTTATAACAAATTTCCAAGTGATGCCAATATTAATGGTGAGCAGGCAACATTTTCAGCAGCAAGGTGCTAGACCATACATCGAAGTACAGCTCTAATCTGCAAAATCAAATTGCAGAACTCGCAACTATTAAGTCTCCATTCTTTCAGAAGCATTTGAAAATCTGACAAAGAAACAAGATTAGAATAGATTTATAGTTTCTTTTCAAAAATGCGAGAAATGTGAAATAAAGAAAATGTAGCTATGAGTCCTTTTCTTTTAAATTTGGTCAATAATTCATAGTGGATTTTAAAAGATTCAGAGGGGAATCTGATTTGAAGAATAGAGTAGAACTGGGAAATAACACATCATTTTAGGAATAAGTGAGCAATTTTGAAGCACTTAAATTTTTTTCAACTTAAAATTCGCCTGATGAGCACCAATAATGGGTTCAGCAACTGTGGGACATAAGATGCTGATGATATGGTCAATATGGTCCTTGTCCTCTGGGAGACTTTGGTCAGACCCGCCAGAGTGGGGTCCTCCCCAGCAGACAGACGACATTGGAAAGCACTTGTGTGGACTGAAAACAACCCTGTGACATGCTGAGGAACCGCACAATCAAGAAACAAAGCCATGGGATAAGGAGAAAGGAGCACGTTGTGGATTTGTTAATGATTTCAGAGAGGGGGTGAGTCTTGGCTTTTTAGAAAAGGTAAGCAGAAGCCAAACAAATAAAGCAACTTCGACCTGTGCATTCCGGCTCATGGAGACAGTAGGCTGTGGCAGAATTATAGGATGCAGCCCTGACCTGAGCTCCTGTCTCTCCAGCCAACACCAAGACACAGTTGTATACCCAGGATAGGACCAGGACAAGTGTGAATTCGATCAAGTGCACAATTGTAATTGTTAAAATTTCTTGAGGAAGGAGCTACCAGATAATTCTAAGAAATTTCACAGCTCAAGAGAATGTCAAAGAACACAAAAGAAAAAGTGGTTTTGGAGATGGCCAGGGGATGGTGGACATGGAGGGGGGCTCTGAAGTCAACATTTCCTCTGCCCTTTCATTTTATCAAATGTATGGGGATCAGAAAACTGTTCTGAAAAGGGCCAGATGGTGCACAGTAAGTTTTCCTGGTGTAGAAACAAAAGAGTCATAAATCATGTTCCAGTAAACCTTTATTTACAAACTTCTGGATCTTGTCAAGGCCCCTAGTTGTAAAATGGGAGTAGTAATGACTTTGCCAACATTAAATATTTGGGTGTCAAGGTCAAGTACACTGTGTACCAACTTAAATATCCTCTGACTATGACCATCTATCTGTGTGCACTAGGGACAGACGCAGTCCACAGGTCATTGCTTCATCCCTACTAATCCACTGGATGAAATTTCTCTTCTCCCACGAAGTTCCTTCTCCCTTTGGAACCTCACTCATTAAAACTCCTCTCCATTATCTTCGGCCTCCCTCTTTCTCCTGCCTCTTTGCATCAGCAGATAGCACAAAAAATAATGACCAACTGTGCTTCTGTATCACTCTTTATCCACAGGCAGCTGCAGACATCGTGTTGCACTGGTTTTCTCCACTTCCTGCTCTCCAATTTAAAAGCCTTGTTTTAAATGAGTTTTAACCTAACTACATTTTTGTATCAGTCTTGGCCAAAACCATTAGACCCTTATCAATCTTTAGCTAACTTGACCCTTCTTCTATAGAATGGAAAGTACAGGTTTTCCATCAAATTTTCTCCCTACTAATGAGCCACATTTGTCCCTTGGATACCCAAACCAGGATATTTCTGTTCTCTATTGTGCTTTTACCTACATGTCCAACTGGTGCTTATCTCCTGTCATTTTTAGCCTTCTCCTGTCTTGCTAAATGAATCCACCAAATACTTGATTTTTCTAGGACCTGAGCTCTTAGCAGTATTAACATCATTGCTGCCTTTCCTTTTCTATTAACATCAGGGCTGCCCCTTCTTTTCTGAAGTCCCACTCTCTCCTCTGCAGCATCCACTTTTACAGTCTACTGTGGACCCTAGTGTCCACCGTTGGCAGTCATCTGGCCTCACGGAGTTAAGTGCCATCTAAAGACTTCAAGAACCAAATGTGAATCTTCAATCATACATATCTCCTAAGCACCTGACCTCTCTAGCCAACTACCCACCAACACCTCCTTGTGTTATCGTGAAGTACAAGATAATGGCTGTACTTCTGGCCTCCTAACAAGGCTTCATGCCTCTTCTTCCTCGCTAAAGGAGCTCTTCTTCCTATGAGGAAATCCTTCCAGAAGATTCTGGCAAGGCAAACCCAAACCTCCCCCTTAGAAACACAGGGCCTGGCCCTGCTACTCTTGGGGTATGCCCAGCACATAAAAAGCTCTCATTCAACCATCTGTGAAAATTACCCACAGTATGACATAAACGTGAGTCACTGAATCAGTAACAGTCACTAAAAATAATATTTTCCGGTTGTTTCTCCAAATACAAAATAAACAAGGGAAACTGGAAGTGCTCAATCACTTCCCTAGAAGGTCATATCCTGTTAATACAATAATGAGCTTTGAATTTCAATTGAGAAGGGAAGGTGTTTAAATATGTTTAATATTTAACATTTAAAATCTGACCAAAGCCTACCATAAAGTTACTCAGCGAATGTGTGATGTGCTGGGAAGAGCAAAGCTTTCCAGTCAGGTGACCTGAAATCTAAGTCACAATTTCCCCAAGTCCCATGATTACTTAAGTGACCAGGACAGGTTATTTTGCCTCAGTTTGCCAGTCTTCAAAATGGAAATCTTAAAGAATATTTGAAGACTGCAATCAGGTAGTTTATAAAAGTGCCAGTATGAAGTCAATTTTCCACAAGTAAAAATAAAAGCAAAATGTTAGCAAACTATAGATTAAAAAAGAATTATTTCTCCAGTTCTACTGAAAAAAACAAAATCTGAAATCACTTGAAGGTAGCAAATAATTGACAAATTGATGGAAATATATTGAGTAAAACTCAAATATTAGGGCTAATTCTGTAGAACTGGCCTAATCACTCTTTGGAAAAGCAATGATGGGTAGAAATTATTTTCCAGGGATGGTACAAAGAACTTCTCCACAGCACAGGTCTCTGACTCTACTAGGAGAGGACAGAAGTCTTGCCAACCTGCTCTCCTCTGTAAGCGCTGAAATGATGCAAGAAGAGACCTCAGCCCACTGTGACGCAGTTCACTATCATCAGGGAAGGCTTTCACCATTCTGATGGCTGTTCTGAGCCACACGGCCAAGATTTATGCAAACAACTCTTTATGCATCATCTCACTTGCTAGTCTTTTTGCTTTAAGGCCCTGTGTATGTGTAGTAGATTCATATCCTGTTTTTCAACTAAATTATTCAACTTAATTACCGAACAAAAATATTCCAACTATCTTTTCCAAGAAAAAGGAAGATAGAAATATGAATGAAACACATAGTTCTCAGTCTGGTAATCCTGATCAAATTAACAAAGAATAACTAGCAAAAAGCAGATTTGTGGTGATAAATGCACCACATTTATACTGTGTCAATTCAGAGAAGGGGTCCTATTCTGGGTTAGAATTGAGGAATCGGGTGTCTTCTCAGATGACAAAGTATTTGAGTTAAATTTTGAAAGCTGAACTGAGCTTGGTAGGGAAGAGTGGATGTGGGTACATTTCAATCATGTAAGGACAATCTGTGCTTCTCACAATGCTGGGATGCCATCTACTTCACAGTCACCTTGGATTTTAATGTTATTATGAAAAATATCTGATCAATACCAATAAGATATCCTGAAATAGAAGTGCCTTTTTCTAATTTACCCAATGTCATCATATCAAGCAGCAATAAAGCCATCTCCCAAAGACTGAAGAAAAATTGTCTCAAACTTTGTGAATACATAAAAGGCAGAAAATATCCCTTAGAAATCTATAATCAAAATCTAGCCACATTCAGGATCTCCAGTCCAATTCACAGTGCTTGTGTAGCCTGACAACCTCAAAACAAAAGTTTGTTACTAATACCCACCAAGAAATGCAAAAGAGAAAAGACAAATGCTATACAGAAGAATCTACCTCAGTCTAGGTCCCATGAAGATCCACAGAAAAGTGTTCAAGAAGCTGAATTCATACACAAAACACACAAAACCAAGAATCTAAGTGCACATAGACACACACACACACAATTTAATGAGCAGACTTTAGATACTAGAATTTTCTGTACCAATTTCCCATGATTAATGTATTTATTATGTATCATAAACATACACTAACACATTTTTTAAAGTAGAATTATTAAACACAAAATCTAGAAACCATTAAAAATAAGCAAGACCCAAAACATAGATATTTTTAAAGAGTAAAATAAAGAGCCATGTCAAAAATAGGGAGGTAGATTCAATAGAGTGGAAGGGGCTCTGGGGAAAGAGGGAGAGAAAAGGGTAGGGAGAATGGGGTAGTAAAAATGATCAAGATGCAACATATATATGCATCAAGTCACCAAGCTGAATAGATCACTATGTTTTATAAACACATAAGGATATAAAATAAAAATTAAAAACAGAAAAGCATATAGGGCTTGGGCCTATAGCTCAGTGATAAAATATATTAGGCACATGAAAGGCCCTAGGGTTTAATCTCCAGTACCAAAACAAACAAAACCAGATTTTTAAAATAACTTTTACGAAGAAAAGCATGTAAAAGAAGTGATATTTAAAACACAATAGATACGTGTACAAAACCAAGAGATAATTTGTGAAGTTGAAAACAGAATTAGAGAAATTAACCAGGATAAAGCAGAGAAAGATAGGCATAGGGAATTGAATGAGAGAGGTTAAAGAACACAGAGAAGGTTGGAAATGTCTAACAGAGCCAAATGGATTTCCACGAGAAAAGGAAAAGAATGGAGCACAGGCAACAAATGAAGAAATAATGGCTGGAAGCTTTCTAGAGCCAATGGAAGACACCAATAGAAAGTCGCAGAAGACCCAATAAGCTTAAAAGTGAAGCACTGAAAGACATCCACACCTAACATGACATAGAGAAAGACACTACGAAGCACCACAGACAAAGAAATCTTTAAAGTAGCAAGAATGAAAAAAAAAAAACGAGATGACAATAGAAGTCAAAATCCACTGAAGAGTGTGGTAAGTGAAAGTAAGTGTCAGTTCAGCATTAGTACACCCAAGGAAACATCTTGAAAATAAAGGAAAAGTGAATGTATTGGAGAAAATAATGTTCTGAATAGTGTTCTAGCCCTTGGGCAGAATGAAAGGAGATAATAAGGACAGAGAAATAGCACAGGATAAAGTATGATCAGCCCTCCATATCTGTGAGGTCCACTAAGCATGGATCAAACACACTTTTTAACATGTACATTTTTTGTTCTTGTCATTATTCTTGACACACTACCACAGACATTTACACAGCATGCAACTGTGTGAGACATGAGAAGTAATCTAGATGTAAAGTATGTAGACTTTTATACAAATGCTACACCACCGCATGCTGGGCGCTCGGGCACACTCCCAGAATCGGTTCCGGGGGGAGGGCTAGAACCAAGTCTGCCCAGATGAGCTTCCCAGGAATCAAGCAGGCAGCTTTAAGGACCTCAGCTTTTCCACCTTGAAATTCAGTAGTGTCCAATGGACTACTTGACTGAATCCTACTTCACTGGGGGTATCGCGGCACTGCTTAGATGGTCTGGAGACTCAGGCATCAGTTTTGTGACCTAACTACATGCTCTTTAAGGTGACTTTCAACCTTGGGATCTTTACTCAGGCAGAGCAATGACAGGAGAAATAGGGTTAATTAATCTTATGGACTGAATACTGTGTTCCTCATGAAAGAAATTCATATGCTGAAGCCTAAGTTCCAGTGTGACAGCATTTGAAGATGGTACACTTTGGAGATAATTAGAGTTAGACGAGGCCCTACAGAAGGACCATCAGAATTAGCACCTTTAAACAAAGACAGGAGACAGACATAGCACTGTCTTTCCCTGTGTGGTTACACCAAGCATAAGCCATGGGTACACACAGCCAAAAGGAAGCCGTCTACAGGAACTCACCAGGAACCAAGTAGACCAGACCTTTGATCCGGTACTTTCCCAGTTCCAAACTGTGAGAAAGTAAGTTCCTAGCACTTAAGCCTCCCAGTCTATGGTATTTTATTGCAGCTCAAGCTGACTAATATAACTGTTATGCTACCAGCTTAATAAGATACGATCAGGATGGAAGTTACCAAGAAAAATCAAGGAGAGGAATTCCAAAACCCAGCAAGGGCTATGCTTCGCCAGATTTTCAACAGCTGTGGCATTTAGCGAGCTTCAGCTCCTTTAAGAGACTTTGAAAATAACGTGCAACACACACTGTTCACCTTCAAATATATATCAATAGCTCTTTGGGGCAGTGTGCAAAAATCAGTACCAGATAGCAAGTTATATTTGTTGGATTGTAAATAAGGAGCTTCCTAAGTGTTTCTTCCACTAATCGAAGTATTGGGATCTCTTGTTCAATTCTCACTTTAAAAGCTAATTTTTTAAACTCATATGTCATACACATTTTCTGCAAGATTTCTTTGTCATTTTAATATCTGATATACTCTTAGAGGAATAATTGTATTGGGGGCAAATTTACTAAGGTAGGTACCCCACAGAAAAAGGGTGCACAATGTGGTACCGATGTCCAGCAGGATAGAGCTACACTCAACAGTGGGACTTTGTAACCCGGTCTCACTTTCTTTGTGTTCCCCATTATTTCCCATCTGGGGCTCCAAGCAACACTCTCTTTTCCCCAGGTAAGGTCAGGCTCTTTTACACAGGCTCTTGCCCTAGTCCTGGATGCTCTCACACGCTCTCTGCACCCACTCCAAATATTCATTCTCGTTGCCAACTCAAACTTTTCTGAATAGCCTTCTGCAACATATGGTGTTTCCAACAAAGCTGACCATGCCCCACAAGTAGACAATTAGTCATATGAGTCCTTTGGAACTTGTTATCTTTATACTTTTAGTGACTCCAAAAATCCTGGAACTGAATCTGCCTGGACCTTACAAATTACCACAAAAGTGTTTTTCAATAAATTTGGTTATCATTTACTGAAATCATATATTATCATTTGCTCTTTGGTGTAATAACAGGACAGAACACACATTCTCCTGGGCCAAAGCCTGGCAGGTCACTCAGCTTTTCCTGCAGCGGGGAGCTTAAGGGCACCTGCATAATAGGCGGCTTAGAGAATTGTCAGAATGTCCTGACCATGACTCTCCAAGCACATAACCCTCTAACAGTGAACCTTCAAGGGGAAGAGAGTGTTACTTCCTGCCAAGCACAGACTCTCCCAATTCTCTATTCTATTCTCTTGCCTGAGATGAAAGGAAGTTACAGCAAAATTAATATTGCATCACATTTATTGAATATTTACCATGTGCTCAACTCCAACTCTATTCTGATTTCCACACTTAGTTCATTTAATACCTTAACAACTCTAAGGTAAATACAAGTATCATTGTCCCTGTCCTACCGAGGGATACTGAGGCACACAGGCATTATTAAGTGATTTGCCCAGTCTCTCTCTGAGATGGATGTGGCCAGTCCGTGACTTAGACCTGGTTGATCTACTGGGACATGGAGTTTACATTCTTATCTGTAATTCCACACACTTATCTATAAAAGACACCCTGAGTGATCCCCTACATTCCACTACTGATAGAATTTTTTAAAGTATTCCTGATAAAGGATGAGAAGGTACAGCAAGTCTTAAGGAGGATAGTCTTGGAACTGGACAAGCTTGTGTTATAGTCCTGGTTAACTGCGAGACCTCAAGTCAATTACTTAATTTAAGCCTCAAATTCTTCGTCTGTAAATTGGGAGAAATCATAGCCTTCCATTACTGCTGATCAGTGGCAGAAGCAGGACCCAATCCCCTAATCTTTCTGCAACACTACAAAGCCACATTCTCCAGTGGTTTCCAGCCTTTAAAAATTTGGGGGATACCAGGATACGTACTGCCTCTCTGGGGACAAATCTATCCTAAACCAGAATCTCCTGGTTCCACTTCACCTGGGTTCTGAATTAGTCATTACAGCGACACATAAGACATAACGAGATAGCAAAGAAAGATGTCCTCTTACTCACGAATAGCTTCAGTTAGCTAAGGGCACATCCGCAGAGCCTTCCTCCATATAACACCTGATCTAAAACGCAATGGCATCACGGAGGAGAATTACCAGACCCAAAGCATCAATATATCCGTTTCCTAGAACAACACTCTCCCCACACAGTAAAACACAAGGCTCTCAGATAGGGCGTACCTGCCCCAAACCGCCTGGAATGACTTCCTGTTTCAGGGAGAGGAATTTTCGGTACTCCCACCCAGGAGCTGCAGATCGCTGAAAGCCCTACTCCTCCGGCCCTGTGAGGGCCTGGAGACCAGGCAGAGGCTCAGCTCTGAGCATGTGAAGATGAGTCACCAAGTGGGAATCGCCTCTGACCCAACTGATCAGTGGAATGCTGCAAAATCCATTTAACTACTCGCCATGCGGCACCCAGGAAAGTCGCTTATGAAATGAAAATAAAAAGTTAAATTGAACAGCTATGTAGAATCTAAGGAATGCAACACACTGTGACAAAGATTCTGTGAGGAGCTGGTGTCATGGCTCGTACTTCTTTCAGGACTTTTCAAATATCCTCTTTATAGTACTAGCATTGCTACTTAGAGGTTTTAAAGGAACACAGACAACACACAGCCTAGATTGTGAGACAAAAGGATCTTCAGGTATGATTTATTTTCATGATCATCTATGTTTTGCTCCCTATAAAAATAATAGGGTGGATACATGGAACAACCTGTTAGCATGAGAGGATATAGCCATTTCTTTTCATGAAACTCTTAAAAAGTCAGGTATATCTCTATTTTCACTAGACGCGGCTCAGTCACTTACACATAAAATCACAGATGTATCTTGCCTTTCCGCCTCCTCAGCACTGCGATTCACTAGTATTTGGACAGTCCTGTAAGTAGTATATGTAACATGAACTTATTTTGACCAAAGACTGCCCATCATCCTAACATTTCAAGACCTGGTGAACAAGCTCATATTCCAAATCATTCATTCTCCTTCCCAATTTTCACTATTCTGGGGTTAGAGGTTAGATATTTTTAGATTGCTGTTACAGCAGCAGCTCCTTTTCCTCTATTATTTAAGTTGTCCTTCTCTGCATTTTCACAGAGCCCAAGCTCTTCCTTGTGATTTAGTAACCAAAACAACTGCAGCATCACTTTCCATTCTCATTGTTCTTACTGATTTAAAAATCAAAGTTAAAATATTCCAGTGATGCTCTGGCTAAAAGGTTTGCATCATCCAATAATAGATGTAACTTAGTAGTTAACAATGATGAATCACTAGTAGATAGCATTTCCCCCTTATGGGAAAGCTTCCTTTCATTCTACCATTTCCTCTTCCTAATAGGAAATCTTTAAATCCTTAAGTGAAATAACTTTTCACTAAGTGGCCATGAGGTATGTGGAGTAAACATACCTGGAAGAGAGACTTGTTGTTTCCACCCTTTGCTCACAGTGGCCAGTGTTGGTGATTTTCTCATTGGACTCTACTGGCATCCAGCAGAGATGGTGAGGCCATCTGCATGGACCAGCAGAGCTGCTATGTTCTCTTAGTGTGCAGAGGCCACACCACACACCCAGCTGCTCTGAGCCTTCAATCACTCCCAAGGAAAATGGACTCTCCCACAGGCGGAAACCCAGGAATTTCCCTAGAGTGTTGGGCACATCTGGAGCAATGAAAAATAAGAAGGAGAAAAAACTGCCAGATCTACACATGCCTGGAAGAGCAGAGTGAGATGTTCTGTGTGTACCTGTTGTGTTTCCATCATGATCAGCCTGCCTCCCCTCTAACAAATCCCTCTAACAGTTGGGGAAATGTTTCTATCCAACCGAATCAAGAGGTTAGAGATAACTAAAGATAGACCTTTCCATCTTCTATGACTTAGGACAAGGTCTGCACTTACTGTACCTGAAGTTTATCTCCTATTATGGTTTAAGGATAAGGTACCATGAAAACTCTTGTTTTCTTTGGTAGATAATAATCCACCCCCCCAAATCTAGAAATAAAACTTACTGAAAATAACTCACTCCAAGTAAATATATTCAGAGCAAATAATAAATTTAAAATAATACGAGACTAAAAACCTTTTAAATTTCCTTTCTCCCTTGGGAAGGAGCTCCTATGATGGGTCCACTTTCAAAATCTACAGCACTGTGCTTTCACAGGCTGGGAAGGGACAGGAGGCTGCTGAGGGCTTACTGACACGCCAGGGACGTGTGGCCAGGGATAGCTACCTTGCCTTCTGCAGATCTCATCTTGGACGAAGGTGTAAAGAATGGTTTCCTATTGCAGGTGAGGGACAGGAGATTAGGGAAAAGTATTTGTAATACCTGAAACAACTTGGGAAAAATGTAATATTAAATTCATGCTGTTTTAAAAAGTCTCAATTCATCAAGAAGGTATGAAAGGAGGAATCTTAGGTATGAAAATTGACAAGAATAGAGCAGATAATCCAGACTTTCTTCTCTCTCCTTCCTCCTCTTCCACCTCTTTCTTCCCAGTACTGCAATTATCTCCTTTTCTTAATGTTTGATATGGTCCCAAAGTGGCCTCCAGATCTCATTTTGAGTAGACACTGGCAGCTGTAAGACAACAGACACGTGTCCCATTTTATAAAAGACTATGAAGGACACTCTTCTCACAAAGAAGACTTCCAGCTACAAGCAGAAGGGCCAGGCCCCCTCTGGCAAGGACATGTCCTCAACCAGACAGCCCTTGCACCCTGCCAGGCCCTTGGGCAGCGGCTCTGACTAGCACCTTGCAAGTGGAGTGCTTTATTCCCATTTCCTCTTGATTTTATATACTCTCCCCAAACAGTTCTCAAACTCACATTGTATACCAAAAACTTTTTCCAAAGCTATAAATCCCTAAGAATAGAGTGAAGACATTACTGAGTTTACCAGATTGCTGGATAAAGAAATGGAAAAAAAAAAGAAGAAGAAGAAAAAGAAAAAAGAAACTTCAGCTTCCAGCCGGTCTGGTGGATAAATGTGGAGATTTAAAGGAACAGACAAATTGTTTGTAAAAATATTCATTACTGAATTACAGTTTTAAAAACATGGTCTCCTTGTGTGCTGCGAATATAATATTTGAAATCATTCCAAAATGTTAAGTTATAAACAGTTTGCCTCCTAAGATAATATACAGGAGCCAAAACTCAGAAAGAAGAACTACAGAGGGTACTGTGGCTGCCTCAAAGGTACTCAGGCTGTGAGTGGACACTGGGGGAAATACATGGGCTTTGTCTGTGGCCTGTGTTGAAATCTCCCTGCTCAGGACGATTCACCATGCCTATGCCTGACACGTAGCCATGGGAAGTCCATTCATCAGTGACCCGCAGCCCAGGGCAAAACCGCAGTCCAACTAGCACAGTCTGCGGTTCTGTCGTCAGAATCAAGGATAAACTGGTATCCTATAAAAATACAGACCTCTCTCCTACTAACCCCATAAAGATACAAATTTTCCCTAATACTGTGTCTTAATACAGGATGTAAAGGTGTGTTTTCAGTACATCTAGAATCATGAAAATATCCCCCAAGTACAAACAAATTCCCTCATAAATCCGACATTTCAACTTCCCCAGGGTCTCACCTCCCAGGACAAGGTCAGCAGGCCCATGTTTGCCAAACCATATCCTGAAGGCTTGGAACTAGGTCTCTGCTCAGAAGGAGGAGGAACCAGGGCTGGGTAAATGCCTCCCACAGCACGAGCTCAAATTCCTGTGCTTCAGAAGTCTGGTCATGAATGTTGGTGTAGTACGGGAATCAGATGTGTGAGCTGTGATTGTAAAATGCTGTGACTGTTTAAATTTTGAAACAATGTTTAAAAATTTATTAAAGACATATCACCATTAACCCTGTTCAAAATACTCCCCCTCACGTCAAACACACCTACCCGATGATTTTTGTCCCTTTCTGAAGCAGTCCTGACAGTCCTCTTTCTTGAATGCTTTTCGTCTTGCTGTCATGGCTAACTTGATGTCCTGATCAACTCAGAATGTTTCCCCTTCATGGTCACTTTGGCTTTGAGGAAGAGCCGGAAGTCTCATGGTGCCAGATATAATGAAAAAGGGGATAGAGGATATGTGGTAATGTTTGTACAAGCCTGCCTTTCCATTGAATGGCAGCAGCATTCACTGTATTTTTTTTTCAACATCATAAAGACACTCACGAAAAACGGCTTCCAGAACTGCTTCAGGAATTAGCAAGACTGATGGGACAAGTGTGTTAGAAGCAAGACATTAAAAACTAGGCAAAAGAAGAAGGAGGATTAATGGTGATGTGTGTTTTAATCTTTTTTTAAACATTCGCTATATATTTCAATCACACGTCATATCCAGCCCAATAGAAGCCTAAAGAAATTAAATGGCTTGCCCCAGGTCCAATGTATCTCCATTAACATTTTCTCCTCTAACCACATCATTTCTAGGCTACCCTAGTATATTAAATGTGAGGTGATTTTACTTAATTTTCCCGACAAGGAAATTTCCCATGTTGAACTACATCTGCCTGATGCAAAAGGTCAAGGTCCTTCATACAACATGATCACGAAACAACAGTAAAGAAAAGGTACTTGAAACGCAAAGCCTCATGTCTCTCCCTTAAATGAGAAGCGCTTTCGAAAAGCTGGAAAGATCACTTGCTGCTTCATCAGACAGAATGTGAAAATCATAAGCTATAAATCACTATAACTTACAGCACAGGGGATGGAAGGTAAGATTACACCATCCATATATTTTCATTATGAGAGCATTAAATATTGGTAAGAATTCAAGTATTTGATAAAGCATGTGAAAAAAGAAACTCTAAGAATGATCATAGAATTTCCTTCAACTAAATATTTTAAAATATAATTAATGCTCAGGTCACAACTCTGAAAATGAGGATAGTAAAACTGAATTGAAAGAACTGTAAAAATTCAAATACTAAAAGAAGCAGCTGGAAATAAAAAGAAAATAGAAACCTGAATGGCATATAGGTATCCTTTAGCTTCTCTAAGGAGGAGAGAAAAAACTTACTGCAAAATATAAAAATACAGTAATACACACAGTGAAAAATCATTTTGACATGTTTTTTTAATTTAAAAATACAAACAAAAGGAAGGATAAAGTCATGTATAATCTCACCTTTTCTTTTTTCGAGTATAAAAAGCAACAAGCGACTGTCCTTTATTTTCTTTAATCACATCTCACCTCTAGAGTCACCCCAGGAATATAGTGGGGAGGCTACTCCTCAATTTGTACCACATTTATTCTGAATCTGACACACATTCTCACACACGCTGCACTCACATATGATTATACAAAAATATGCAAACATTTCACACAAGTCCCCAATTTGTTTTTCTCCTGAATAGATTTCAGAATTTAAAAAAGTCAAAAACAAGTAATAAATTGAATCTTTAATACAAAAAAAAAATACTTAATGAACTGTCTACTGAATGCATTCAGACACAGAGTCCTGGATGTATACTCCTAAACTGTCAATCTAATTCAAATTGGGAAATTACATAAATCACATACAATATGAATATTCTTTTGAAATACATTGTAAACTCTTAAAATAAAAAAATAATAATTTAGGAATTTCCAGTGATCATGATTTAGATTTCTTTCTACAATGTTTTCTTCAATAAAATCTGTTATAGATGACTCTTTACTTATAAAACAATATCTGCATAAAACAATAGAATGAAATAGCATTAAAATCAAAACACACAGGTCATATAAACAGTATTGCTCATATTGATAACATTCTGAAAAATCATCACAAGGCCTCAGCTACAGCAGGCTTCTTAGAGATCAGACATGTGGATTTGATTTAAAAGCATCTTGGTAATTTGTTATAGGGTTTAGAGAAAATAACCATTTGAAATCAACCTCCATTTCCCCAGTAGTAGATTGAGCAAATTTGAAAATGCAGGCTCTAGCCCAACCCAGTGACTATGCACACAGGAGAGGAGAGGAAAAAGACAAAAAAAATCACTTATGTCTCAAAGAGCAAACAACTTTCTTAATAAATTTCATTCTAAGATGAAGGGCACTATCATAAATACCCAAAACATCAAAAGCATATGGCTACTCTATACTGGTCAAACCAAATGAAAACAGTAAAGTTTCTCTTTCAAAACCCATTTTTAATGTCATAGAACATCAAAGGCCCCTTGAAGGCTGAAAAGAGTTCCCTGTTTCAGTTCAAAGGCCTTCATGTGTTATTCAAGCCTACATTCTAACTTCGTCCCCCCACATACACCTGCATGTTCCCTCATTCTTGCCCACAAATACTGTATTCCCTCCCCAAGTCCTCCTTCTTGGATCTTTTTGATTGAGTTATTCCCAGGTGGAATCCTTTATTTCTCCCATATTTACTATCTCCCACCTACCAACATTTTCCTAATTCTCTAGTTATCACAGTGTCATCAACCATGAGCAAGTTCACGTGTCCCCAGGTCACATGTAATCTCTTCCTCCTTTAGATATTTAATAATATGCATCTCCTACTTGTCTCATCCACTGCTTCTATGCTTATAATCTCATTTTTTGAGAGCTTATGGACAATTTTTAGCTGACATCCTCAATTCTCTTCAATCCCTACTGTGGTAACTTATAAACAATAGAATCTCAATCAGTACTTATTGAATTGAATACTCTGTTATATAATTTCCTGCTCTCTAAAAATCAATCTGTCTGAAAAACTGCACAATTTTAACAGCAGAAGGTTACTACAGCCCACTTATATCCTGAACATTTCACTTGAGTTTATTAGTATTTTAAATATTCATAAGAAAATGTCATTAAATATATATGTGCATACATATATAATGCCTTCTAAGGCACACAAATCATTGCCCTATATTATTCTTATACCATCTCCAAAGGGTCAGAAATATTATTTAATATACAGTAAACCAAGGATCAACCAACAAGCACGTGATATCGACTTTAAGGCCAGAACTGGTTATGTGCTTTGAAGGTAAGAAAAGTGGAAAATAAAAATCTTTCTCTCAAACAGCTTGTCATTTACTTGAGGAAAAAAAAAAAAAGATAACACATGAGACAAGTGGAGCATATGTGCTTAAAGTATTTCTAGGGTTTCTGTCTGAAAATAGACTGAGCCAGATTCCACTCGGCTCCCAGCAGTAGTAGCTTTTGGCCTCCTTGGCTAAAGCTGGTGGAAAACGTGGCACAGTGAGGTCCAGCTGTGGGACGTGCAGCAGTGCTGGGCGCACCTGGCAGGTGCCAAGGGAGCCCAAGGGAGAGCAGGCCAAAGACGAATCGGCACAGAAAACCAAACAAAGAGAGCAGGACTCAAACTGGCATTGGAAGAAAATACAGAATTTGAAATGGTAATCAGCAAAGAAGCAACCTAGGAAGGGGCAAGAGGCGGTGCTGGCAGAAGCCTTCAGCATGCCTGGCACGCGTGCAGGCGAGGTGAGTCGGGGCCCTGGCCTGCCGCGCATAGGAAAGAGTAGTGAGATGGTGTGCAGGCAAGGCAAAAGCAGCTCAGAACCCCACAGTCAGGCCTGATCCCAGAGGTCCTGGGGTCCCCATCAGTGATGTTCTCTACTTACAAGCAGATGCTTTGATTCTGCCCTCTCCTGTGGGCTGTTCAGTCATCTTCCACAGACACCCTCACTAGATCCACTGAGGAATTCATAGGCAACAGCGTCTTTATAAAGTTTTGCTTCTTCTAATTACACAGTGATCCACAATTATTACAGAAAATTCAGAAAAGCTACAAAAAGAAAATATTAACGGTCATCCATGGTATCACATGGATGGCAACCACATTGCTATCACTCATGTTCAACAAGTAAAATCTTTATGAGGACTTTCTGGTACCAGATGCTCTAGGCCATAGGGGGGTCATCTAGTGAGCAAGATACACCAAATCTCTGTCCTCCTGGAACTTACATCCATCAGAAGAGGAAGGCAGCAAGACACGGTGCAAACTGAATGGTAGAGTATGTTAGAAGGTGACAGATGCTACAAAAAGATAAAGGGCAGAGCAGAATGAGAGGATCAAGAGTGCACAGTCAGGGGTGGGGAACAGCTGTAGATTTCATTGGAGCAGTCAAAGCAGGTCAAACTGAGAATGTAGCACCAGGAAATTGAGATCATAGTGTTTTATAGGCTTTCCTCCACTTATATTGTGAGTATATCCCCGGGTCATCAGATACTCTTTTGCAATATGACTTTTAATGACTACAGAGAATTCTCACGAATGAATCATATTAATGCAACTGCTCTGTTCCACGAGGCAATTAGATTTTTCTCCTTTTTGTAAAAATCATTATAAATAATGCTCTTATTAGGAAAAATATAAAGACGTAGAATTTCTTAGAATTGGGAACACATAGTGTTAAAGCTTGAGATATACTCCAACCACACAGGGTAGCAGCATCTTAAAGCAATGTGCTCCAATCCTTTTCTCCCTCTCTTTCTGTCACGGTTCTTACCACCCACATGTGACAATATTTTCATCAGTCTCACAGAACTTTCTGGCTTTCCCACCTATCTACCACTAGGTTTTCTGCACATCAAAAATACTCTTCATATCGAACAGAAAGTCTTCCCTAGACACCTATCTGGCACAGTGACTGGTACCGAAAGGTACATGCAATAAGTACCTATTAGATTAATAAATGAACAAAAATGAATGAGTATTCATAAAGCATTCTGCCTTTTTATATAGCTAGGGAGATGCTTAGAATTTTTTTCCTCCCACTAAGGCTTCCTTCTACCGAGAAGAGTGAGTCATAGCTCAGACATATTTAGCATCTTCTTAATAAGGCTGCAAACCATTTCCTTTAATGCCTTTGGGATGCTGGAAACTCTCCCATAACCTGGACAAAGAACACTACTAACTATCTAAGTAATGCTGAATAACAGAGATGATGTCTAAAACATTTTATTTTACCTCTCTCAAGTCACTTAAAGATGAATTATACAATTCCTTACTCTTGAAACATACATAAGAAATATGCTTTTCATAGTTCATAAACAACTATCCATCTTAAATTCCAATTGTAGCATTAGTAAACTGTTGCTCTTACTAAGAAGAAACATATTAAAAACAGGACTTGTATAAAATTTGGCAAACAGGAAAAACTGCACTCCAAAAATGCAAAACAAACAAACAAAAACAGAACATATCAGTTATCACATAGGCTGCTTCATTATGAGGTCTGCTACTGAGTAAGAACAGTGTCATTGTTAAGGCAAATGGAGAGTCTGAGTTGTAAGCACTGTACTTTACTGCTTCTAACATCCTCACAATCTTCTTTCTAGAAGTTGGAGGTAAAATCAGAAAGTTAACTCAAAAGAGTTCTTAATTCATAACACAGCCTTAGAAGGAACAAAGGGTAATATCTTCCACTTAGCCAGGCACAAGCACACATACCATGGCATGGGAACACATATCCTGGAGGACAACTGTCCTTTCTGTGAGTAGCTCAGGGGTCATTCATCCACTGCACTAAAAATGGGCTCAGATGCAAGGAACCACAGTGATATTCCAGAGTTTCATTGGATTTGGGGATTCAAGTATTTAAGGTGTATCCTTTCTGTATCTTCACAACCAACCTGCCTGTGTTGGGGAAGTGCTGAAAGCAGAGCGGGTGAGGCCTTGAGTCATAGCAATGGATACTTAAAGCTTCTCATACTCAGAGATGTAGATCTGCAAAACAACTCTTCACTCTGTCATTTGTGACCTTGACACCTGGTCACAGTAGGACAAATGGCAGATAGAATGAGGCCAAGATCACTATGTACAAGAGTCTGTAGTGACTTCTATACTTCTGAGTCCCACTCTTGCACTTTGAGATGCACTGTAGATAGAAGAATGGAAGCCAAGTATTTCCATCTTTGTTTCTCACAGCTATCCTTACGAATAGTTCAACAGCAACCAAGCAACCCAGTCCAGGCGTGTAATCTACCAAGAGTGCGCTACTGTTCTGTACTCTAAAAATGAGCTTGCAGGCACCAACATCTTAGGACGCTTGTTACCAAAATGACTTCTGCATCTTTCTTCTAATGCAGTGTTTTTTAATATGATTAGAAAGCAATTCTGCCAAATTTCTTTATGTGAAAATGTATCTTTTATCTTTCAGTTCAATCATTTAACAAATACTTACTGTGTGCCTATCCTATAGCAGGCACAGGTCTAGGTAACAAAAATACAACATCTCAGGCATTTAATTCAAAGAGGGGAGTCATCAAAAAGCTTATGTTAATGAAAAGAAGAAGACGCTAAGTCAGGTTAGAGGATGCTATGAGTAAAGCCAACTAAGTGATGAGCTAGAGAGAAAGGGGGAGGCAGGCTCTCTGAGGAGGAGATATTTGGAGCAGAGATTAGAAGGCTGGTGAAAGAGATAGCCCTGCAGACCTCTGGTGGAGAAGCACTGGAGGCAGAGGCACAACTGAAGAACAGGCAGAGTTGTGTGACTATAGTCGGATGTATAAGGAGACCACGGGAAAAAGCAGGAATGGGAGATGCTAGCAATCACCTATGACCTTAATAGTCACTATGAGGACTTTGTCTTCACACTGGGAGAAGTAGTCACCATTAAGAACAGAGGTTCAAATAAAGCTTGGCATGCTCTGAGTGAAGAAGAGATTTAGGGGAGGCTGGAAGCAGGAAGGGCAAGCAGGAGGCAGCTATGAGTCTGTAGGTAAGAGGTGTCAATAGGGAGGAACTGGTAGGTAAGAAAAATAATTTAAACATATATATTGGATGAAGCTATCAGAATTAGTTAATGGTTTGGAAGTGGGGTGCAAATCAGAGACTCCAAGGTTTCTGGCCTAAACAATGAAGACATGGCTGTGTCCATTGTTGAGATGGGGACAGACCATGGGAGGGGGCTGGGGCCAGGAGGTCAAGAATTCAGCTTAGGTGGAGAGAGCTGAAATGTCAACTTGACATCCAGAAGATGCTGAATTCCAGGAAGAGATCCAGGTAACACATATATATTGGGGAGTTTTCATGAAGGCATATAGAATATGAAACTATCATAGTGAAGGTGCAGGACAGTCTTTCTCCCTTGGATTACTAGAACTAGAAATTCCAGACAAAATACAAGAAACAACTATTTAAGAACAATGAAAAGGAAACAAAAACCAGGCAGACTGTGGAAAGAAAACAAAAAGTAGAAAAGTGACCTTTAAAGGGGTTAATCTCAGTATCTATTTGGAAAGTATGAATGAAATCACAGAGAGGACACCACTAGAGAAGAAGACCCTCTGTTACGCTTTGTATATAGATGGCCCCCTCAAGCTTCATGTAGTCATGGAAGTGGCTAAATCTAACATTTATGGTTGATTGGTTGTATAGCATTGGGATTGGCAGGGTGAGCTCTGCACCCACCCAGGGGTGGAGCCGACATACAATGTAAGGTCGGAATGGGGGCAGGTTCTCTCTCTTTGGCGCAGTTCACTCTTGTCGCTTGCAGCCGCCATGAATGGCAGTGCCTCAGCCACACCACCCTGCCTTGGAGCCAGCTAAACATTGACTAAAAGCCCCAAAACTGTAAGAAATAAACCTCTTCTTCCTTCATTTTGAGCATCAGGTATTTTGTCCCAGCAACGAGACAAAAGTAACCAAGACAGAATTTGGTACCAGGAGTGGGGTTATTGCTGTGACTGTACCTGACCATGTGGTTCAAGAGCCTTTGGGAATGGCTTATGGGAAGAGTTTGGAAAGGTTTGGAGATGTTATCTGAAATAGAAGCCCTGGAACAGCTTAGGCTGTTCTGTAGGGAAGATTCTGGTAGAGCTCAGGATCCCAGAAGGCTGATAGAAAGCCTGCCAGTAAAGACCAGGTTCAGGAGGTTTCTGCTGGGAGGAAGGACTGCATTGGTTGTTGGACTCCACACAATGTGTGTTATGGCTTGGCAGAAAGTTTGTCTGCATTCTGCTCATGTCCAGAGACTTTGCCTGAGACTGAGATTAAGGGTGGTGGCCTGATTAATCTGGCAAAGAAAATTTCAAGGCAGTCAAATGTTGAGGCAGTGACATGGCTATTGTTGGGGGCTTTTAGCCAGATTTATCTTGGAAATCAAGAACAAAGAGCCCAACATAATGATTTAAAATGTTGTGAGTTTGGTCAGAAAACTGAACTGTAAAATAGAGCTGAAACCTTGATTGCTGAAAAGGAACAGAATACAAAAGATGGCCTACAGGCATCACAGGAAGAAGCAACAGGTCTCCACCCTTTACAGCCTCAAAGATACAAAAGTAAAAGACTTTCCCTGGGGGAGAAAGCTGCAGAATGCCACATTCCAGAATGGCAACAGAGGCCACATGAGGTTCCAAAATGGCGGCGACATAAAGAATCTGTTCCTCTCAATCAGGTTCCGAGTGCCTAGCAATCCAGGCACTCGACCCCTATGGTCAAGAAAGGGGAAAGCCTGGCTACTTCTCCAGCCAGCAGCAGACCTTGGCAGCATCCATGTGGCACCGGTTTTAAGCACATGGAAAATGCACACGTTCTGAGGTTAAAGAGGCTTTCACCCCAATTTCAGAGGGCCTGGAAGGCCAGGCAGTGCACCCCTGAGAGGGCAATATGTGAAGCTATGAGTGTGAAGCCAGAATGGAGACCCCAAAAGTTTGGAAAAGCCAGGAATGTGGATCATCTAAGAAAACCTGCAATGGGGGAGCAAAGCCAGCACAAGAGAGATGCCATGGGATTGGTGACCACTAGAAGTGCCATAGGGATGGAACCACACAAGCCCTTTGGAGCTCACAATTTGCCACAAGTTGCTTCAGATGCTAGACATACAGCTACAGGACTTAACATTTGCCTTGCTGGATTTTGGACTTACTTTAGTTCAATGCTTTGTATTCCCGTTTGTAACTTTTGGAATGGTAATGTCTATCTTGTGCCATTATATGTTGGAAATGTTTAACTTTGTTTTCATTTATACAGGGGCTTGCAACTAAGAGTTTGCCTTAGATCTCAGAGGAGACTTGAGACATAGACTTTTCAGCAATGCTGAAACTGTTAGGGCTTTGGCAACTCATGGAGATG
>RJWT010006177.1:0-10949 GCA_004365215.1 Cuniculus paca
TTGGAACTCAAAGTAGCTGCTGGGTGGCTCCATCTAGCAGCTCCCAGTGTCAGCTGGAGGCTGCCAAGTTCAAGTCAGTGGGGGGGATCAAGATGCCGAGTTCAAGCCAGCAGGAGGCATACAGAGTGTTGTAATCTGAACAAATTGGGTTCCAGCCTCACAGCCAGGAATTCAGTGGAACTAAAGGTGCAGGTTGCTGGGACTGTCCATGGCTGACTTGCTGGGATTAATCACCACAGATCTGGACTCTGTCTGCTGACTTTGTCTACCAGTGACAACAGAGACACATTTTGAAGTGGACTTTTCTTCTTTTTTCTTTTCTTGTTTTTGTTTTGTTTTGTCTTGTTTTTTCTTGATTGTTCTTGTTTTTATATATGTGTGAGCAGTGTTTCTAGTTTTTGTTGTTGCTCTGTTCTAGTCTTGTTTTTATTTCTTCCTTCTCTCTTTCCCTCCCGTCTTTTTCACCCAAGTGTCCCAAAGTTTACATAATATTCTTTGTCCTACAGCCTTGCTTCTAATCTATTCTTCTTCTATTTCTCTATTTTTTCCCTGAACCCCTTTTAAATTTTCTCTACTGAGGGTAAAATTGCCATACTGAGGGCTTATTTACTGTATACAATTTTCTGAATTGTTTCAGATTTTTGTTATATAACCACAAATCTAGTTCATATGATTAAAGGTGGCATATTAGTTACCACAGTTTGTTATTTTCTAGGCTGTGTTTGATGCTGTTGTTCTGCTGATTGTACTACTTTAGCCAAGGTGACAGAATTGTTCTGATCAGTTGTTCTTCCTAGTATCTCAGGGCTGACATTGCCTAAGGGTCATAAAAAATACTACAGGCCAATGCCAAAGAACCAGGGTCTAAGGCAAATGGGAAGCAACTTCTCATCACCAATAAACTTAAGAGGTAGGGTCTTGCAACAGACTCGAAACCCAAAAGCTAGCTACACCTGGAAAACACCTCTGAGAAGTCGTCATTTCCTAAGGGTTCTAAATGCCAGCAATAAAGCTACACACCATAAGCAATTTACAGACAATGCAGGAATTAAACTAAAAATAAAAACAGAAAATATTTCAGTTGGTAAAACTTAGGTAGACTGATCAAGAAACACAAAAACCAAAATACTATTATGAAGACTAAAACAGGAATATCACTATAGATCCACAAATATTAAAAAGGATAAAAAGAGGATGTACTAAATCAACTTTATAACAAAAAAATATGCAAGTTAGATGAACAAATTTCTTGAAATACAGTTTGCCCCACAAAAGGCTCAAGAAGAAAGAAAAGATCTGGCTAGTCATATATCTTTTAAAAAGAAATTAAATCCGTAACTAAAAGCTTCCTACAAAAGTAACCCTAGGCCTTGATGGCTTCACTGACGAACTCTATCAAATATTTAAGGTAAAAATAATACCAGTTCTACACAAAATGTTTCAAAAAGTAGAACAGAGGGAATGCTTCCTAATTCACTAACAAGGAATACTGTTAATACCCTGGTAACAAAATAACACAAAGGTATCCCTGGGGAAAAATAAATAAAACTACAAGGCAATACTTTTCATGAAACAAAAAAAATTCACCAAAATATTTACAAATTAATTCATCGATATATATGAAAATGTACAATACATCATAATCAAGTTAGATTTATTCTAGGACTGCAAGATTAGTACATCACTTAAAAATCAGTTATTGAAATTTATTACCTTCAGTCATTGAGAGAATCAAGGAGAAAAACATTAGTCATTTCAATAGATACAGAAGAAACATTTGACAAAATTCAATATTTTGTGATGTTTTAAAAAAATTTTTCTACTAACTTGAAAACTTCATAAATCTGATAAATGAATTTTATGAAAAACCCGCTGGCTCGTGTCATACTTAAATGATGAAATACTGAATGCCACAATGTCTATTTTGCTCCTTCTGTTCAACATTAAATTGAGGCTGCAGCTGTGCAGTAAGCTGAGAAGAGAACTAAAAGGCACATACAGTGGAAAAGCATGGATAAGTGTCTATTCACAGATGACACTGATCATGTATGCATCTAGGAAATCTTAAGAGACCTATGAAGAGTTACTGGAACCAAAGCAGAGTTAGCAAGGTGGTAGGATACAAGGTTAAAAGAAGTAATCGCATTTTCATATATTAGGAATTAAAGCCATTCAGTGGGAGACTGGAATTTTTCCCCACAAATAGTATGGAACAAATATAAACTTCAGTTTCACACCACACACAAACATTAATGTGAGTGGCTCAAAGACCTCACTGTAAAGTTTCTAGAAAACTTGAGGAAACATAGGAGCATCACATCATCTCGGTTTTGGGATAGGCTCACGTTGCATGGACCATATAATATCGTAAGTTGGACTTTAAAAGTTTTGCTCATCAGAAGACGCTATTAAGAAAATAAATAGGCAAGCTAGGATCTGGGAGAAATATTCTCTTGTTACAGATTACAAAGGACTTACATCCTTGAAACGTGTGTGCGCGTGTGTGTGTTACATGTATATCTCCAAATCAATACTAAAAGGCCAGTCCTATACAAATGGGTAAAATATTTGAATATTTCACAAAGAAACATACACAAGCATCCAGTAGACCTTTCAGTAGGTACTCAGTATCGTTGGCCATCAGCATAATGAAAATTATAACCCCACTGAGCTACCGCTGCACCCTAGAGAATGATTACAATTAAAAAGACTTAAACTTCAGTACTAGCAAAGGTGTGAAGTAACTGGTACCTCGTAATACATTGTTGGGGCAAATATAAAAGATAATTATTTCAGAAAATTACGTAGTTATAGCAGTTAAGCATACATTTATTCAGTGACTCAGTAGTCAGTACCCAACAAATAAAAACATGCATCTGTGTTTTTTACTTGTAAAACCTACATCTTTTGACTTGTAAAATGATGTAAATATTTTATTCATAGTCGGCTCCAAAGAGAAAGAATTAATAAACTATATTGACTAAATCATTGGACTACTAAGCAATAAAGTGGAATGAGTGAATATATAACATGTGCATGAATCTCCAAAAATGTTAGACTGAGGAGAAGAGAAGCCAGGTGCAGAAGTGTGTATCTAGTATATGTTAGGTGAAGTTCCAGAAAAGACAGACTTGTCTGTGGTGACACCAGTGAGAGCAGTGGTTACCTTGGGTGCAGGGAGTGTCCAGCATTAGGAAAGAATTCCAAGGAATTTTAGGAGTATTGGGGTTATATGGATGTGCACATTTATCAAAAATCATACTATTCACATGAGATCTGTGCATTACTTTTTAAATCAGTCATGAAATTTTTAACACACACCCTGTGCCAAATAAAAATTCAGAAACCAGACCACTTCAATTCACATCTTAATTCTGACACTTGGAAACTACGTGGCCTTGAGCAAATTACTTAACCTTTCTGTTTGTTTGTTTTTCCATATCTGTAAAATGGAGATAATAACAGAAACTAAATTAGGCTTTTGTGGAAATGAAGATGAGTAAATACAGGGAAGTGCTTAGATGGTACCTGCTGGTTAGTAACATTAATGACATAGATAATGAAGAAAACTATTATAGCTTGCATGTCAAAACCAACTTATGTCCTGGGTTTGGTTTCCTGCTTATTTTAACAGAAAAAGTGGTGTCTGTCAAAACGTAGTCAAAATCAAAATGGGACAGTGCCCTTTGTGACTTTGCTCAGGTCACTTCACTGCTGCGGTCCAGGGTGCCTCCTCTCTAAACTAAGAAGGTGTGTTAGATAAGCCACTCTGATTAGCTGGCAGTCCTGCACCCCTTGGAGAATTTGATGAAAACCTCAACTCTGTCCTAGTAAAATGTTCCTAATGTGCATGGAGAATTTTGTACAATGGATATTTGTTGGTGTATAACCTTTAGGAAAGAATAAATGTCTATGGTACATTGCTTTTTTTTTTATTTTTTTTTTCATTTTTGAAAAATCTGGCTGAAATCCATTGTTACTAAGGATAAGAAATCTGATCAGTCAACATGGGTTGGCATCCTCCCTGTCTTTGGATCTTACAAAAACCTTGTAACCTTTAACATGAATGTTAAAAACAGGACCGATCCACACACCTGGTCCTTACTTAGCTTGTATTCATCTGTTGTTATGGTTGCTTTCAGCCCAGGCCTGTGAAGTGTACGGCTGAGTTCAGCTTCCTTTGCTCTTGCTAGGTTTGACCAGAGGGACCTGCTGTAAGGCGCACAAGGCTGCTGTTATCAGTACCCAGGCCCGCAGATCTTTGGCCTTTCTGTTGTGAGTTCTCAGAAATCCACGGGACTGACTTGTTTCATTGTCAGCTTCCAAACACTGCCTCTTTTCTTTCCCCTCTCATCATACCAACCGCTTTAATCTCTTAGGTGGGCCTAGATTTGGAAAACCAAGAATAGCTTACAAAATTTCTTTTCGTCAAAAAAACACAAAGACTGTCAACTTCCTGCTCAGCTCAAAGACAAAGGCCCGGAGACATCTGGGAGGGTTAGGAGAGTATCTGTGACTTTGGATGTCTCTTTCTAGCTATGCTTTTCCTGTGTCGGCATAAGGAAGCTATAAACTCGCACACCAGGAAGTCTGAAAAAGCAGTCATTGTAGAACAGTGTTTGGAGAGGACTAAGGGAAGTAAAAACCCCGGCTGAGATGTAAATTATAAGTGGGGTGGTTTGGGCCTGCCTGCCTAAGGGAGGAAGCTTTTAAAGGGGAAGATGAGAAGCAAGAATTGCACTTCATTAAAGGGCACTTCTGTGTCTGCTCCGATCGCAGTCTGCTTAAGCACGCACTAAATGAGCAGAATGTGCTGTGTAGGGCTGTAGTATCTGATCAGACCTACTGACGGGGTAATTCAGGTCAAGGATCAGAGACATATTATGTTTTTGATTGATGTTTTCCGATGAGCATTCTGATCACACTGAGCTTCTGATTGTCTAGAAAATCAGGAGCCTAAAGAATGACAGTTGCCTCTGTGGCTTGTCACATCGCAGTAACATCAAACTTTTTCTCTTTCTTTCCTCTGTTGACAGAACAACACTGACGGACTTCACGAACTTGCGTGTGGGGGCTTGATTTATTGCTTGGGAGTTGTGTTCTTCAAGAGTGATGGCATCATTCCATTCGCCCACGCCATCTGGCACCTGTTTGTGGCCACGGCAGCTGCAGTGCATTACTACGCCATTTGGAAATACCTTTACCGAAGTCCCACTGACTTCATGCGCCATCTATGACCAGTCTGTACTAGGT
The DNA here is from genome assembly GCA_004365215.1 of Cuniculus paca. Lineage (NCBI taxonomy): Eukaryota > Metazoa > Chordata > Mammalia > Rodentia > Cuniculidae > Cuniculus > Cuniculus paca. Next base: position 5,254 of record RJWT010006177.1, read on the forward strand.
CTCCCAATCAGTATTATCTCAGTTATGGCACTTGGGAGTGGGGTAAGAGTTGAAAGTTGCACAGGGTCGGGGGGGAACAACTGCACTGACTTTCTTTATGTCTTTTGAATATAATTACTGTGAAAGTATAAAAGCTGTGTTCTGGGATTTCTTTTTTCCCCCCTCACAGCAAACAAATAAGGTAGAGAATTAATTATTCATTCCATCCCACTGTCATGAAGGACTCTGGATAGATTTGGCCAGCTGATGTTTACAAAGCAGAATTTTATATTTTAATTTTACAGATTTTACTACATGATTTTTCTAAATTCCTAGGTGAGTCTGAAAAGTCAGTGCAATAAGAAAACTTCCTTTTTAAGAAAAAGAAAAATTGTTTCTATCACTTTCCCATTCACTGTGTAAAGAATCATGGACAGAACTTTCACTACTCTTTACCATGTTTCATCTTGGCATAACATGGTTATTTTTTAAATAGAAACTTTAGGTTTTTGTAAATTTTTTAAAAAAATTTCATTGAAGCACATCTCCGTGGTTCCTCATTCATGTTGTAAATTTTTACAGCAAGCAATCAACATTCCGCAAATGAACAAACATTATACCTCTTCTGACAGTTTTATTAAATGTGGAGAAGTTGCCAATTTTTAAAAACTAGTTTTCCAAACTTTTCTGCCAACCTCTAACTCTGAATTCAGTGCTGTTTTGGGCCATATACAGGACCTAGTTTGGTTTACCAGTGATGGAAAAGTATTTTGATATCATTCACTTTTTCAAAAGATCCAACTTTTCTCTATGCCTTTGCCATGTTTCTTCAAGGTCTCTTTCAATAGTGGATGAGTATTCCGTCTGTATTACAACAGTCTTGTTGGGGTGGCCATCTGCTGAGCATTATGAATCGCAGTGAATAATTATTTTTTGCCTGTTTGGTGCACAGTGGTGTAGTCATTGTCATTGGCTTTCTAGTACCTGTTTGATACTCACTTTAAATTGTGGAACTAGATGCATAAATTTACATTCCTGCCTTTCTTCTGTATCTCTCAGTATATTGCTTTTTGATTTTGTTTTTGTTTTGTCACAGAAAAAATATTTAAATCATTGACAAGTAGAAACTCATGTCTCTCGTCCATGAGTTATATCCTGACTCAGTGGAGTGGTATTTATATATGTATATATTATTTTTTTGGCTTTCCCTCATTGTCTTATATTAAGATTAACATATTAGTTGCTTTATTGGTGTTCTAATAAATGAACTAACCTTGCCTTTAGATCAGGTGCCCATATAGCCTGTTTTTCTAGTAATGGGCTTGCTCACTGGAATTGTCAATTAACAATAAGCTTGTTAACTGAAAATTTATACTTTTGTTGCTTTAAAATAGACTTTATTTGATTTGTATGTTTTAGAACTGTTTGGGAGGTGTAGGGGAATGAGGAGAAGAACTGACACTTCTGGTGAATTCTTGAAAAGGCAAGGTACCTAGTGATGACACCAATCACACCACCCCTATATGCATGATTCTGAACATCTGGATGCCTGTTTTATTGTGAATGTTTTATTTTTAATATGTTAACTTTTTGTGGATTCGTTGAAAGTCTGCTCAAAAGTAACACTGTCAAAACCACTAAAATATATGTAAAATATTGTGCTGTGGACTGAAATAAAATTGTTACTTGGATTTATTCCACTGTGTCTAAATCAGATGACTGGAAATAATAATGTGTATTTGAGAACTCAGATTCATCTAGCATTTATATGTTGTGTACTAATTATTTTTTTTTAAAAAATCAGAATGGAAAGAAAAACAAACACAGCCTTTCATTTAGTGTTTGCTGTTCTTCCTCTTAATGCCAGAACCAGCTCAACATACATTATCAGTTTAAAATATGGGAATCAGGCCTGAAGGTTTTAAGTGTTATAGATGATGTGTCCTTACCAAGAGAAGCCTTTTGGTTTAGCTTATATAATGTACTGTAAGACCGACTTACAGGATTTGTATAACCTACCAGACATACATCCTGCTGTAAGCCTAACCACTCCGACTGTTAGGTGTTGTTCTCCCTCTCTTGTGTTGCCAGAAACAAGGATCAGAGATTTAATGGTCTCATCTTAAATCGGAGGGCTCGGATAGGAATCAAGGTCTTCCAATTTCAAAGCCTCCCCATTAGTCATGCACTACTGCGTTTCTAAAAACGAATCAAGAACAAAAAAACCCAAAAACTTAAAATTCATGAGGTTTGGGCATGGGAAAGAAAATACTTTGTGCAGCTTAGAGGCTCAGACAAATCTCCATCCAATCTGATTTTGAGGATTGAATATCTTAAAGCATTATTATTCCCAAGAATTCTATCCTGCAGTTCACCAGGGTGACATCATCCTTATCTGGAGCATCCACTCAGTATGTGTGGTCACCTCCTTCCACTTCGGTATGGCAGTCTGAAACTGTCGATGGTCAGACCCTTTTTGTCAACTGCCTAAATGCCTGCAGGCATATTTTCCTCACCCTATGTAGCCTGAGTTCATTATCTCCCTATTCTGCCACTAAGTCCCTTTCTCTGACATTTCTCAACTTGCTTAATAGCACAGTCACAGCCATCCATCAATCCTTTATTTTTCTTCTCTCATTCCCCAGATCTGACAAGTCAGCCAGAGCTGTTACTTCTGCCTTAGTGATGACTCCCTGAGCACATTCCTCACTTCCTTTTCCACTGCAAGGCCCTAAAAAACCGTAGTTAGTCTGCAGACTACTGCAGCTACCTCCTTACTGGTATATCTGCCACCACTTACACCCCTCAAACATGCTCATCTCCCATGCCACTCCCAGCATTAGCTTCCTAAAATATAACCTATCTTCCTTGCTTCAAGACTTACACTGACTATTCAGCCTATAAAACTGCCACATGCCTTAGTGTGGACTCTTCTCACACTGATTACTTGTGATCTCCACTCTATCCATCAGGACTCCCACACACACCTTTGACGCCTGCACTGCTGAAGAGTTTCTCAGCCACCTCCCCAGGACCCTGTGCCCTCGCATTGCCTTAACCATACTTGTGTACCTACTGTTGCTCAGGTACAAAGTGTTCTTAACCCAAACCCCTCTCTTACCTAGCCCATTCCAGATCTCTGTCAGATGCCAAATCCCTTTACTATTGACCCAAGCCCCACGATTAGTGGCCTTTGATTCTTCCATGGTGCTGATATTCCTGTCATGTTGCACTGGTAGCTTTACTGTGCACCCCTCTGTGATTCTGAAACGCAGCTCTTCTAAACAGGGGTGAGTGCCATTCACTTCTCTTTCCAGCTTCTAGCACCGCCCTGGGATTAGGGTAAAGACAGTGGTAGATGAAAGAGAAAAAGAGGAGTGCGAGTGGTGGTGTGGAGGGGAGAAACCAGGTCCATCGTGTGCATCATGGGCACCAAACTGGGCTCTTGCTGACTAGCTAGACCAAGGCTCAACTTTCTTAGAAGCTTTGTAGCCACCATGGGAAAATTGGTGAGAAGCCGGGGTCTGAGTGTTAGACATGATGCTCTAACTTCGGAACAGTCAAGTTTATTTGTGGAAACTTATAAAATCAACTCTCAACATTTTAGATGCTTAGAAAATTATTTTGCCTACCTTGCTCTTTCCACTCTGGTTCTGCTTTTCTGAACATAAACTCAACAGAACTGGCAGTCAGTGCTGTACTCCTTGAGCCTTATGTCAGATCATCCTAAAAGAGCAATAATTTTAAAATAATTGTAATATTATCTCTCTCACTTTACCCTAAAAGTGTCGCTATATAAAAAATTCTTGGGAAATACAAGAAAATTTAAAATTACCATTTTATTCCTCCTAATATGTTTTCATAAACTTCTTGCTCATCTTTTCTCCCCCTGCTTACAGAATTTGATTTTAAAAAGTTTTAAATACGCCTTTTATAGTGAGATAAGATTTAGAAAACAGGCAGAAAGGAGTTAAAGAAAGGGCTCTACCTCAGCTTTCATAGCTGTCTTCCTTGTCTTTCTCAGGTCCTGGGACTTCCTCTGGAGCCCTGCCTATAGGTTTTTTTCTTTTTTCTTTTTTTTTTTTTTCTCCTGGAGCCTCTTGGGGTTGCTTTTCTAATGCTAGCTTACTTCCTCCCTTCATTTTTGTTTTGTTTTGTTTTGTTTTGTTTTGTTTTTTTTGGTACTGGGAATTGAACCCATGACCTCACGCTTGTCAGGCAGTGCTTGTACCACTGAGCTAAATCCCCAGCCCTTCTTCCCTTCATTTTATTTGGTGCTGGTACTCTTATAATTTTGGCCTCAAGTTGGTATATGATTTGTAGTTTCTCAGGGATGTGTCCAGACTTTTTAAACCTTTCTGAGTTCCTTGTGTATGTAACAGGTTCCTAGACACGAAGATATTTGGGGTAAATTTTTAGTAAAGCCCAGCTCCTTTTCCTTCTTGCCTGATCTGTTGGTGATGTTCGGGATACCTGTGTGCCAGGAATAAGGGTGCTTGTTCCAGACTTGAGCAGCAGATTTCTACGTGACTGGCAGGATTGCCTAGACCAGTCAATGACGGAAAGCGCAGCAGAGCTGCTCCCCTGGGTGGTTGCAGTTCTGGGGTAACGGGGAAGAGCTGCCAGCTGCAGGTGTTTTGGATCCTAGGATAACAGGAAAAAGCTGCCTCCAAGGGCAGTTCTGACTCTAGGAAAGTGGGTAGGCTACACGCACCATGTGATCCCAGCATTAGGTGGGTGGGGCACACTGCTTACGCGAGTGACCCTGGTTTGTGGTATATTGTGCATGTGGCCTGACCCTGGGATGGGCGGGCTGCACATGCAGTGTAACCCCAGGAGGAGGCAGGTGGCTCATGCAGCCTGACCTTGCGATCTAAATAGGATCCCATATTTTTTCTCTTTTTCTCTTTCCAAAAGTACACAGGGGAGCTCTTAAAGACATGTTGTACATCTTTATCTGTTAGCATTCTATAAAGAATTTGACTTCTAAGACAACCAACCATATTTGTGAAAAACAAAAAAGCAAAAGTAGTTCTTTGGCTATACTTTATATTTCAAAGTGCTCAATATCCAGATAAAGTTATGATAGTTCAACCTACTGCTCCCACTTCAATACTGGTGTAACTGACCTCCTGGATGTTCCACAACTAAGGCTCAGAGATCAGAGCTTAAAAAAGATGAATAGACTCAGAGGACAGCCAATATTTTGGCCCTTACCTTCCAAGGTCAACCAGGACCCAGGGCATGATGGAACTCCTACAAAGATCCTACAACTCTGATGAGTCATCCAACCTCACGAGCAGGTAGATTGTTGGACCCCAGTGGACAAGAGTCAATCAGTGTACATTGTGTGTAAAGGAAGGTCACTAGAAAGGGGACTGTCCCCATGCTTCCAAGGGAAGCCATATGGTCAAGCAAAGACTGTGACCCATTCTGGCAGAAGACACTGACAAAACGAATAACTAGAAGAATTAAGCAGCTCCTCTCATGGCCAGAAAAATAACCCCTGACCTTAATGGACCTTAACAAATACATAGAGAAAAATTAATTTTGATTTACATAGGTCTCCTTTTAACCTGGTCCTAACCACCCAGCAAACAAGTAGAATCAAAATTTGATAGACAGGCATAGGAATACTAAATTAAAAGCTAGGCTAGGTATTTTTTTTATTTTATTTTAAAGAAAATAGGACAAAACAAAAAACAGAATGAAAAAAA
>RJWT010006177.1:11049-29646 GCA_004365215.1 Cuniculus paca
AGAGTCAAACATAATATAGCATTTCAAAGCAGAACACTGCAAGCTATACAGGTTTTCAAAACATAACAACAGGAGATTAACAATGGTTACCCTAGTGTCTCTTGCTTTCTTCAAAATGGTTGTTCTTACATTTACAGACAATAAACTCAAACAAAACAAAGTAGTATAAAACCAGATAAAAGAGAATAGCATTACAGGTTTTCAAGGCGGATAACAAGAAATGAGCAATGGCTACTATAGTGTCTCATTTTTCAAAAGAGCTGTTCCTATCTTCTTGCTTATTGCTTTCAAATAGTAGGAAAGGGACTTAAACCAGTCAAATCAAAGAATAAAAGCACCATTGGATTTCAGAACCATTTCTCCATATTTACCAGGAATTTTGTATCTTATTGAGTCTTTCAATTTCTTACACTAGGGAGGCAATGTGGTGTTTACACATGTGTGTTTGGTTTATTTCACTTATGAGTATGGTCTCAAGTCTCATCCATTTACCTATAAATAGGCTAGGTATTAAAAGGATCTCCAAATACTTCACCAGCCCATGCTGGCAGTCTCTGGCTGCTCCCATAACTTACAGCCAGAACTTTTGATTACCATTCTCACTAGCTATTCAAAAATCTGTCTTTCTGCCTCTCTTAATATATTCCCATTAGGATATTTGAGTAAACTTAGAAGTGCCACTCAGGTAAAGATTTAGCTTTTGTATAGGTGTGCCTGTAAAATAAAAATGGCAATATAACACTCTAGCTACTGATCATTATTACTTTTGTGCTATAAACTTTCTGTTACCTACTTCAGACTTTGTACATTTATGTTATCTAGAGCCAATCATTAGAAAAGGTCTTCGATCAAAATAGAGCCCTGTAAGCAAAAACTTAATGCCCCAGTGGTCAAGAAAATAGGTAACTTTTATTTAGTGTATTCGTTCACTATTTTTTAATTAACGTAGACATTTAGTTTCTTACTAATAAAATAGGGAGGAGTGTGTGCTCGTAGGCTCCATCTTTTGTTTTTAGATACATGTCTCAATAAACAGAGGTTAATATTGAAGATAAAAGGATTATGCTGACTTCAGCCATTTTTACAGCCCCTATTCATCAATATTCTATTAATTTTTGACCCCAAGCTGTTTAACCAGATTATAAAATAAAGCTTAAGCATCAGTGACTTGCTAACATCTTTGTCCTCTTTTCCAGACTATGAAAAGATGAACCTTCATCAAACAACAAATCCCATTTCCTTTGTCTCCTTTTACTCAATCAGGGTGAGACTTTTCATCCCTGGCTAGATAGGATCAATGCCCTGCCTCAGCCTAAAGCAGTTACAAAAAGACAAACTAGCAGGCCTCTTGCACTCCTTAAGAATAAGAAATCAAAATACATTAATTAAATTAAAAATAAAAGAATGAGGACTGAAAGTCAGGGTAGGGCAAGGGAGGGGAGAGGAGGTAGAAGAAAAAAGTTAGGTAGAAAGAAGACAGGGACAATCGTAATTTTAAAATGAAAACTACAGCTTCAGGACATAAGCCCAGTTTTAATTTCTTTTTTCTTTCTCTTCTCCTAGAACAGAATAAACCTGGGCAATTTCTCATCACCTGTAAACAGACCACCTTCTCACCTATAAACAAAGATTTCTTCTGTAAATGGACCAATATCTTCCTTGGACATGCAAAAGGGGTGTATCATTTTCTCTCAAACAATAATCTAGGCAAAACTGAAGCACGTGGTCACCCCAAGCTTCCCCAGCAAACCAAGACCACAGATTTCTACCACCAAAGACATGTAATGAGCCAAGTGTGGTGGAACAGGCCTATAATCCCAGCACTCAGGAGGCTGAAGCAGGAGGATCACTGAGAGTTCAAAGCCAGCCTGAACTACATAGTGAGACCCTGTCAAAAAACAAAACCAAACCCACATATAATGATTCATAGTTCCAAGTTATAGTGCATCTCATTTCTCTGAGCAGCCGCATTCTAGTCTTGAGTGTGTCCTCAAAGCGTTGCCTAATAAACCCTTTCCATGCCTCTTACTGACATGTCCTAAAAATTATTTTTTCACCATAAGACCCAGCAAATCTTTAAGCATTCTGTCTTCAGAGTGGATTAAATTCTTCCTCTCAGCTTCAGGAACCCCTCGAAAGAGTCCTATATAATTTTATATATCTAATTTTATATAGTACTGATTTTTCTACACTTATTATAAGAATTTTAAAATATGCAATTTCATAGCCAGGTTTTTAATTTCTTTTTGTGTTTCTTCTCTTTTATTCTTTTCTTTTTTTGCAAAAGTTGAAGCCAGAGCCTCATGTACACTAGCAACTTTGCCAGAATTTTGAACAGCTTCATTAATTTTCAGAACAGAAAGTGCAGCCTATTTTGCTTAATTGTTCACTGAATTGTAGATTTTAGATTTTTTTAGCTTTATTATTATTATAAACAGGGCTTAAGACAGCCTAGAGCTTTGTCCATATTTACAGTTGGGTTTAGGAGTAATAGTAAACAATCAACTGTCTTTTCTGTATCAGGTACTGTGCTAGTTTATGTGGATTATTTAATCACCACAGAACACCTTATAGACAGGTAATTATCCTGCCTCATTTTACAGATGAAGGCTCAAGCAGACAGGATGGGTTTCCTTGCCCAAAATCAATCGCAGAGCCTGACTGAACCCAGGCAGCCTAAAGTCTATTTTCTTTCTCAATCCAATTTCTGGGCCAAAGGTTCATTAATAGGTTACCCAGGGGAAGACCTTTTAAAAACACAGTTCATTTCAAACCTGTACATTTTATCTGAGTGTCTACAGGTTATGGCTTCTCTTCCCATGAGCCAATTAGCAAGTAGAATAGGAATATTTCCAAATGCAACTGACCTCAAAGAAGTTTGTTCACTTCCTCCTTGTGAAGAAAAATACAGTTTCCCAGGAGGACCTGGGGAATGTTTCTAGTTTAACATGGTTAGAATTACTGCATTCATGTCTTTCTGCTGCTTTTGCTGTTGGTTTAAAGAGTGCCGATATGTTCTTCCATTCTGTGCCATTGCCACCGACATCCCTGCAATGTCCCAGGGGTGGTATTTTTCCTTGAAACAGTGCCACTGTGCACTCTCACTGCTTTGCAAAGGGAGTTGGCCTGTTCTCATCAGGGGTCTGCGCAGTGCGATGGAGCACATTCTCATTCTGCTACACATCTCATTATCACTTAGACTTTCACCGAAGTCAGAAGTCATTGAGCCAAAGCAGACTGCCTGGGCTGACGAGGCACTTGGGAAAAATATGCTTCTCCAGTCTCCTAGCAGAGGCCATCCCTGCTACACCTTTGCTGTTCTGCTTCAGGCCACCCCTGCTACACCTGATCCGTAGCAGCCAACGAAGAAGTCAGGAAAATGCTTCCTCCGAAAGTATTCGATTTTCCAAAAAACATACCAGTGTTCTCTGCACCCCATTGGTGAGGGGCATGTCAAGTCACTGTGGAATCAGGCAGCCAGTGACAAATGAGCCTGGTGAGCTTTAGCAAGTTCTGCACCGCCTCTGAGCCCCAGCTGCTGTCTGTAAGAGGGGTGTATTCTTTCTCTCAAGAGTGGTCATAAGGATTCAAATCTATACTGAAAGTGTCCAGTTTCCACAATCTGGCATCTTACTGACACTAGATAAAATACTCAGGTGCTTCCCTTACCCACTGGGGGAAGTTTTTCTTGCTCAATAACCTGAAGGAACTCTTCAGAAACCTTTTTTTTAGCTCTTAAAAGATGGTCCTGGATCAAACAATAATCCAGGTAAAACTCAAGCACATGGTTGCCCCAAGCTCTCTAACATTTTTATAGTAAGCAAATGTTCTTTAAATATTCAGTAGTTGTTTAGACAAGAAACCGACTATTTAAGGAGAAAGGAAGAATTTGCTGTCCTTCTTTTGTGCCCAGGTGGGAGTTGCATAGTCTGCTTTCTGAAACAAAAGGCCTGAAGTTAAGCAGACCCACACTCTGTCAAACGGGACACTCGAATCGCCAGCTGTTGTTCCCTGACCCCACTCCTTTAATCTACATTGGACACCTTGCTGAGCTTCTATTGACCTGTCTGTTAGCACCATGTAGATGGCTGTCTGTGGCTTGTGGACACCACAGGGTGTATAGGCAAATAGCAAGCGCTCCAGGCTTACCTACCTTCTCAGCACGGGAGCTGACTTTTTGCAATACGTCTGTGCATCTTCTAGGATGAGTTCAAATTGCCTGTCTGAAAATTGACTCTTTCTTTTGAGAGCACTAAAGCCACTTAGTACTTAAAGGCATCTGTGATGAATTCTGCCCTCCAGTGAGTAACCCTCATGTATGAATGAATCACCCTCTGCTTTAGCTGCTCTTTTGAGTAAGTCTGTCAGGCTCATTGGAAGGAAGGTTTCCTTATCCTCCCAGGCAAGGGATGATGCATGAGAAACCCCTGCCTGGGCCAAGATAGTTTTCTTGTTTACATGGTCTGGGATGCCTGCGGACCCTCTGTCATTCTCCCCAGTCCTACAGCATGTCATAATTGCAGTAGTGACTGGATGAGGTAAGTCTCTGTCCTCTAGGTTCCTACAGTCTTCAGGAGAGAAGGATCTGGAAACAAATTAACAATTATAATGCAGTGTTTGTACTGGATGCTGTTGTCGCAGGAGGGAATGATTGACTCTGCCCAGGGGAGCCAGAAGTCCTCCCTGCAGAAGCAGTGTTTCAGCTGAGACTTGAAATGTGAGTGAGCCATTACCAAGGAGACAAGAAGTGAGGGGGCAGCAGCGGAGGCAGGGTTGGGGAAAGACGACATTCCAGGCACAGGGAGCAGCAGGGTTTTGGAGCAGCATGGGGTGCACTTGGAAAAACACTGCGCGTGATGTCAGGAAAGGGGTGGATTGTGTTCCTGCTAGGGGCGTGGCCTGTTCTTCATGTTTTACTTATGCACTGACTTCGCTGTTACTGGGGAATGAGGATGGTGGGTGATCTATGCGTGTACCTTCTTCGGCAACCAACTGAATCCTAGAAAGATACCTTTTTCTCAATATTTTTGGGGCTCCTTTGCCTCTTGTCTACTCCTTACATCCGTGAACCTCCATGATACTTTTATGGAAGACAAAACATTTTATGGTTCATCTGAATGAATACCTGTGTTACCATATGCAGAAAAAGCATGGTCGAATATGTTATGAGTGGGTCGGGTGGGTCATCATCAATGGGACTTATCCTTTGCTGTTGACATAATCAGGACCAGAGGATATTCGTAAAGACCTTTATTCAGGCATCCGATTCATTGAGTGAGCTACATGCCAGAAGCTTTTCCAGGTGTTGGAGCTAGGGCAATGACCCAAACCAACTTAAGTCCCTGGCTCACGCGACAGACATTTTAGATAGGAGGAAACAGACAATAAACACAGTGTAGAAGGAAAGTATACAGTGTGTTAGATGGTGATGAAGTGTAGGAGGAGAATCAATAAGGAAAGAGCCATGGGGAGTGCTGAGGGCAGGGATGGATGGATGCTCATAACCACAACAACTCAGGAAAGGTCTCATGGAGAAGGGGATATCTGAGTAAATACCCAAAAGGCAAAAGACCCTGGTCACTCAGATCCCTGCTGCAAAGGGCCTTTGGACAGAAGCCACAGGAAGAGCAATGGCCTGAGCTGAGGGGACCTGGTGTAGAAAAAGACCCTGAGCTGTACTTCTGTTTGGAGCAAGGGGAGAGCAGTGTTGGCAATGAGGTTGGATGACTGAGACTCTTTTTTTTTCGCCAGACTTGAGTCATGTTCTTCTGTGTCTCTCTGTCGAGATTTTGACCTGGGCTCTGTCATCCCATTTGGTCCAGTTTAACTTCCTCACCCTTGACAGCTGATTGAACTTCTTAATCCCCACTGTGACTTCAGCAAGAATCTCCCAGTCTTGTTTTTCCATACACCAACTCTCATGCTTTTCCTTGGTTATAAATCTTCACTTGCCCTCAGGTTAGAGTTCATTGCACTATTCCCCCTGAATCAAAGTTTACTTTTCCATCCCTCACAAAGTGCCATGAATTATTTCTTCTTCAACAGGGATGCTGACTAGCGGGGTACATAGTGTCTCCAAAGCCACTTGAAGACCCAAGGGCAGGGTTTGTGGAGTCGTCCCTGCTTAGATACTGTATTATAAAGATCCCAGCATTTGGATACAGAACACTAAATTGAGTTCCTGGCTCTTAAGTAAGAGTACATGGGCAAGCCCCCAAGCCTCAGTTTGTTATTAAATTCAAGTTACTCCAATAAGACTATCAACCTCACGGTGTAAATAAATCAGTATGACAGTACTAATTTTAAAATGTTCATCTATCTTAAAGATAAAAGTCAAGCAGTACATTCCAAAGGACCTTGAATAGTCTGTTTCAGGGGGAGGTAGGGGGAAGATTTGCCATGGAGTCACTGAGAGGCGGCTGAAGTCTTTCTGGCTGAATTTCTATCCCTTCTGCACACACCCTCTGGCTGTCTTTTGCTGCTCTGAAAGAGCATCACCGCACGGTGTTGTATCTCTTTTACCCACTGATATCACTGTCCATAAGGACCCCTCTGTTGTAGGGACAGCATCTTATATCTAGCCCAAGTCTATCTATTTTTCCTTAGTGTTAGGGGTGTGAACTAGTGAGCACTAAACGGCTCCCCACACATCTGTTTTCACGATTGTTTTGGTGTTCACTACAGAGCAAAGAAACCAGCAAGTGGCTTGACCATGCTGAGCCTTAATTTTCTCCTCCTGAGAGGGAAGATTACGCATCCAACCTCAAAGGACTATGGTGAGATTATTTACATAAAGTATCCAGCAGTCAGTACTGCTGACAGTTAGTACCGGACAGTCAGTACATGCTGAGTTCCATTCCCAACTATTTTCTTCATCTGAGGTCCTCTAATGCAGCTGACGTAGTTCTTCCCTACGAAGTGGGGCAAAGACGGGCAGGCAGGTTGCTCTCATACTTAGCACCTTTCATCTCACATCAGTCTGAGGCAGTCTTCCTCCTGTCCAAGGTTTTTCCACGTGCACATTAACTGTGCATATTCTACCTGCTGTCATGCCCCTCTTCTCATTTTTGGCCTTTATCAAACTTATCCTTTATAAAGCATTGTTTGCTTTCACTTCTTAAATCTCCCCTCAGTTCTGGCCTCCCTGACTCAACTGCCTTCCTGGTTTTCCCTGTGTATTTCTGTCTTCCTTTTTTTGCCTTCTTACCTGGTCCCTTCTGCTGTACTGGTCCTAAAATACTAGTGCTCCCCAGGGTCCTCAGTTGTCTCCTCTTCTCTCCCTACCCACTCTCTCTTGTGATCTCTGGCATCTATGATGAGAATTTCCAGTCCCAAGCTCTCTCCTGACTTCCAGATCCTTCAGCCCATTCATCTATTGGCTATGTCCATGTTGCTGTCCTACCACACCTGCCTCAAAGTCAGTATTTTCAAAATTAAGTAAGTTATCTTTCCAAATCTGATTCCTCTGTTGTGTAAACCAACAGTCTGTGTATACAATCACCTAAGGCAGAAGAATTGGAACTATTCTAGCTTCTCCCTCTTTCACCTCTATTTTCCACATTTTATGGTTCCCAATTTCCTTGCACTCTCTGCTCAGGTATCTCTCTAAGCCCTCACCTTCTCTGTAGACACTGTCTTGGTTCAGATACTGGTGCATTTTCAGATGTTTATTCTGTTAGCTTCCAACAGGTCTCCCTGATCTCCACCCCATTCCTTCAATCTCTCACTTCTCTGATCTGTTCTCTGCATTTCTGCCAGAGTGTTCTTTCTAAAATGAGAATCTGATTCAGTTCTCTGAAGTGGTTCCTCATCTCCTTGAGGCTAAACCCAATGTTGGACCCTGCACCAGATAACCCGCCTGGACGCATCTCCTGTCACTCCATTTTGCCCATCAGACTACTTGCTATTCTTCAAATATGCTATTGCTTTTCCTCACCTCCATGCTTTGCCTGTATTCTACCCTCTTCCTAGAATGTTTCTCCTGCCTCCGTGTTCACTTTTATTGATCCATATTGAAAAACCATATGTATCCTCCAAATCCAGGATCAAACATCACCTCTTAGAAGTCTTTTCTGACTACCCTGGGCTCACATTTTCCTAAGACTTTCCATGACACTGCCATGACTCACACTCTATTTTACCTGCCTGTTTTTCACCATAACCCTCATCATTAAGGGATGTTTTTAATCTTTGTAGTCCTGATCCTTATGAAGTTGGCAACGTATAGGAGTCACTTGGAATTTGCTGCTTGATTGAGTGAATGCATAAATGGTTGATGAAGACTTGCTGGTCAACAACCTCAAAGGGAACATACAGCAGATGAACATCAGTGGTATTCAGAAGACAAGAAACAGGGAAAAGGCCAGGGATATAACTCAGTGGTACAGTGCTTGCCTGGCAAGCACAAGGTCCTGAATTGATTCCTGGTACAAAAGAAAAAAAAAACAGGGAAGCTTGGCTGTCAGATGAGCCACCAAAATGTGTACTGAACTCCTCCAAAGTGAAAGCAAAAAGAGGAAAATCTTGAGGCAGATTTAACTCCAGATGACCTTTATCCCACCACCTAACATGTACCTGGGCCACCTCTCCTTTCCATCTTGCAAAACTCAGCCCAAGGAAAACAAAATTAGAAAGATAAAACTTTATGATTATTATTACTATCATTATTATTACAATGTGAAATTCAAATGATTTGTACTCCTTGAGATGATGTACTCTCTTTGAAATGAATGCTTTACCACTTGACACAGGTATTCAAGAATTGACCTCATTTTTTCCCCCAAAACCCTCCTGATGCCTCAGAGCAAATTAATAATAGGTTAGGGGATGAAAGTTGTGTCTAAATAACCAATTCACCAAGAGACTTCTTGGAGAGCCAGAAAGAGCATGAGATTGTGAATGTCTGCAATCCCTTGCCAGCTACATGGTTCATTAAGGTCATTTCAGCTTTAATTCCAGGGAAGCCAAGGGTCCTAGACTATAGTAAAACAGAACCCCAGATGGTGCTGAAGAATGCTATAATGATAATGTCTCCACCCTAAGGCATCCCTCTTTGGAAATTTCCCAAGAGTCTTCATGGATATTACCCTGCCATATTTTCCATTTTCTTGGGAGGCCATCCAGTGAGAAATGTTCTAATTCTTATGTTACAGTTGAGGCTGAACCCCCAAGAGGTTAATAACCCAGGATTATGCAGTGAACTGGAGAACAAGCTAGCACTGGCAGAATAACTTAGGAAAGACTGTTTTACTAAGTCCTCTATGACAAATCATCTGTTCTTTATTTAAGTCTGGGGAAAATTAAATTTGAGGGAAAAAAGAATAGAAGTGTAATTAAAAGATCTGGTGAGAGAATATAAAACCCAGAGGGAACAAGTCATTCCTTTGTGCTTTTTTTTTTTTTTGTAAGCTGCTTGAGCATTCATATGATTTTCTTTATTCCTTATTCCCAAATGTTCCTTCTTGCTTTTTAAAGTCAAAACTCAAAAGTCCTGAAGCTCCGACCCTTGAGCACCTGACTTCCTTGGAACTTGACTTTCCCTCAATTTAGTCAATCGGGACCTGACTAAGCAACACAACTCTGGTCTTTTAAATTTCTAAAGACATTATTATGGAAAATTTCATAAATATACAAATGTTCACAGCAACTCTAAACAGAAAAAAAAAAATACAAAACAAGGCAAAGCAAAGGAAAGCAAAAAACCTAACCTGAGGAGATTTTTAAAAATGTTTCACCATCTCTGGACCTTAGCCTGCTTTCCAACTGCATTGAGGTAAAATGAGCTCAAGGATGGGAGCAGAAGATCTGCATCCTGCTTTCCCTCCTCCTAACTGCCTGGTGTTTGGAAAGGTGTTGGGAGGTTTAGTTTCTTCAATGACAGAATCAGAATAATCAAACTAATCAGCTTCACACAATGGCTCTGACAAGGTAATTCAATACTGTTTTCTACCCACACTACACCAACACAGGCTGTTTAGTTAGATATTTTCCAAGGGGCATCCATAGGTTGTTGTTTTTTTGTTTTTTTGTTTTTTTGTTTTTAATTCTAGAAAATTCCTAATTGGCAGCACCCTTTTCCAGTAGTCAGGACCCAGGTCAAAAGTAATATGGGCATAGAAAAAGGAGCCCTTAGAGCAGACTCAAATTCCTCTATGGGCCAAGGAAGGACCCAGTCTCCTTAGAAGGTGGTTTGGTGATCAGTGGTGAAAAAGATGAAGTCCATGACTCTACAAAGCTTACATTCTAGAGGGACAGCCAAGTAGAAACAAACATACAAAGAAATAACAATTGAATGCCATTTCATGTGAATAATCTGGAATTTAGGTGTGACGAGAAACTAGAGGTAGGGGGAGGCTAATTAAAATAGGGTGGTCAGGGTCACAGGGTTGTGGTTTTAGATGTGTAAGTGCCCTCCTCCCACACACAGCCATTGTGAACAAAGAAGAGCCCTCCTTGTTGCTGGCAGCTGTCCCCATGCTTTGAGGGAAGTTAGCTTTAGAATAAAATCATCACTGTGGCTAACAACAGAAGAAAAATGAAAAATTGAGTCATTGATGCTATGCTAAAGCTATTGTATTATTGAACTTGAGAGCCCATCTAAATCTGGATCTCCCACTCAGCTAAGCCAACAACTTGTTCGGGTCATTTTGATTTGGGTTTTTGATTCCCAGCAACCCAGTACATTGTAACTAATGCACGCCTCCTGTGGTTTAGTATCCTCAACTATAGAGCTCTTCCCCTGTGAATTCTGGCAAGCCCAAATCTCACCATTTTCTTACACTTCCAAGGATACCAGTCCCTGGTTGAGGCACTTTTTAATGTGCCTAACATATCACTGGGACTTGACAGATGTCTATAGAACTGAATCAAGTAAATAACTCAGATGACTGTTTAAAAAAGAAAAAAAATACAAGAAGTCTTGGTTTTTTCCAAAGACAAAGACTTTCCAAAATAAAACTGTGAAGCCCTTCCTAGGTCACAAAAAAACTTCCGCATACCGTAGACTACTTCAGGGACCGTCATTGTCTTTGTTTTATGACTGAACAGAGAACAAGAACAGTTCAGTCACATGGCACTAAGGTGATACTCAAAGGTTCTGATTCTCAATTTCCCATGCTTTCCTGGACTCTGAAAATAAATTGGGCGATGCAGGAGACACTCAACTGCTAGGCTCACCAGAAGACTGACCAGTGATACACACAGGCTTACTGACCTGGAAGAACAAAGCTTCTGGGGGTAACAGTGTAGGAAATGTGTTTATCCAAGATCTTCCAAGCAGGAGGGAGTCACATAATTGTGTGAGAAAAAGGAGCACAGAGCCCTTTTCTGTACTATTTCAACCAAAGCTGATTTTAAACCCAACAGATTCATGGGAAAGTAGAATAAAGAATTGTTAGCACATTACCTAACCCTTGTACCACTGACAGTAAATTGATTGCACATTTTTTTCATTGTGAGATTCATCTTGGTTTTTGTTGTTGTTTTTTCTTTTTGTTTTTTGAGGCATGATCTCACCGTGTATTCCAGTCTGGTCTTGAGCTCACTATGTAGCCCAAGCTGGCCTCAAACTCACAACAGTCCTCCTGTCTCAGCCTCCTGAGTGCTGGGATTACAGGTGCACACAGGTATTTTTAAATTTTATTTTATTTTTAATACTTACTTTAGAGTTATAGAAATATTATGGTTATAGTGCAGAGTTTACACATACGCCATAACCAGTTTCCCCTCGTATTGGTACCTTGCAGTAGGATGGTCTATTAGTCACAATTAATGGATCAAAACCAATAAATAAACAAACTGATAAATTATTAAATAAAATCTATATTTTGTTCAGATTTCCTTAGACTTTTACCTAGCTGTTCTTTATCTGTTCCAGAATCCTACTTGGGATACCACATTATATTTAGTCAACATGTTTCCCTAGGCTGACAATTTCTTAGACATTTTTTTATGACCTCAACTCTACTGGTCAGGTATGTTGTAGAATGTTCATTAATTAGGATTTGTCTGACATTTTTCTCATGATTAGTCTGAAGCTGTGGATTTTTCATGGGAAGACAAAATAAGTAAAGAGCCATTCTTACATCAAAGGTACACACTATCGACATGACTGACTTACTGTTAATGTTGACCTTGATCAGCTGGTCAAGGTAGTGTTTTTCAGGGGCCTGCATTGTAAAAGACTGTTTTTCCTTCTTTCCATGCTGTGTTCTGAAGAAGGAGATCACTATGAAGGACTGAGGAGTCATGCTCTGCTTCCATGAGTGTGGATGACTGGAATGAATTGTTTGCAATTTTTCTAGAGAGATCTGACTATTCTCTTACACTTCTATCAGTATAGATCAGTGGTGGCAAACCTATGGCACAAGTGAAAGCTCTAAAAGGTTCACCATCACTGGTGTAGACTCATAGCTATTTATTTCATTCTTTGAAGTATCCTTTAATACTGTTTGGTTTATTTCATTGTTCAAATCGTTCTTGCTTTGGTCATTGGGAGGCGTTTCCATTGGCTGGCTGCACTTTTAACCTAAACATATGTTTGGATGTCTTTCTACCTAATGGCATGAAGAAAAGAGTCAGAATCAAGGTTATTTGTTCTTTGTTTTTTTGTTTTTGTTTTTGTTTTTTTTCATGCCCAATTCTACCACAAGTCTTTGTGTTGCTTTGGTCAAATCTCAAATTGTCTCTCCTTTTCTTCACTTTTTTTTCACCTGTATAATGCCATCAACCCAGGACAGGTAGGGAATGACTCCAGAAAGTGAAAAACTGAAAACACAAACTCGCAAATTCAAGGCATGATTTTAAGTCTTTGCTTCTACTCCCCACTTGGCTTTGTAGAGCCTTGCCATCGAAGCAAAAGAATTTTCATGTTCTTTTGTGCAAATAAATAAGTAAATGCCTGCTTCCTGAGCTGTAATAGCAGATGGGCAGTGAAGAGGGGACCCAGCCTAGGTGTGCTGGAACATATGGTCTGCGATTCACCTTGTTTTTACAAACTTCTAAGTTGATATGGAAACGTTGGACTTGGGGGAAGGAGAAACACATAAGACATAAAACATGCCACTGAGGAATTTACAATCTAGCAGGGCTCTAGACACACAGATGGCTGTTTATAAAGTGTGATGTGGCTCATGGGCACTATAAGTGCATGTCCATTTTATTATTTTCATAGCAATGTAAAATCTCTTTAACATCTCCACGCTCTCTCCCGACTGAACTCGTAGTCAAGTCAATTCCAGGTTGTCTGAGTCACGTTTTCTTTTTCTCTCTCCCAACCAACTTTCTTCTCAGACTGTGTCTGACTTCTAAACATCATGTGCTGAGTGAGATTATAGAGGGAGGAGGCATCTGATAACCAAGTGTCATCTGTCACCATGTACTGGCCTCTGTCCATCTGTTTCATCATGACATGGACGCCATCAGGATCTGCAGGCTGGCTGGCTCTCTTTGTCCTTCTTGGAGACGTAGGGAAAGATGGGGTTCTCTCACACTGCTTTGGAGCCTCAGGACAGCAAAACTGGCTGCTGGAGACCCTGTCTGCTGTCAGCTTCTCATATAACAGTCTGTGTCTTTGGGTCTTAGACCATGTGGGGGGAGTGGTGATGAGGAGCACCTCCACAATGCCTGGACCCCAGACCAAGATCTCTTTTGCCTTTCGATACCCACAATTATCTGGGGACATTGTTGTCTCACCTCTTTTGAATCCAATTCCTGGAATGGTGGTCCTTCTCCATCTACCTTCCTGCTTTTTTTGTGGACCCCACTAATGCCCTTCCTCTTGGGAGATGGAGCTGGGTGGAGGGAAGATGGTTCAACAAGGGATCACAGCTTACACCTGCACCAGAATATTTCTCTCAAGATCCAATAATTTGATAGTGTTGGTCCTGCTCTTCCATCCTCCTTTGAACTCCCAAGACCTTGTCTAACACACTAGGTATAAAAAAAATCTCACGATAATAAAGAGTCAAATATTGTAACTGATTGACACACTAGAACCAATAACAGGAAAAAGTATGTCTCCTGCCTTAGGGACATAGTGCAATGAAGAATACAAGACTGAGGACAATGGATGTCTTCACCATGATCTCACCCAGACAACTGATTCAGTCTTCATATGCCTCTTTAGATAGCGAGGCACTTGTGTAAAGGAACTAAGTCCTGTCATCTAGTCTGTACAGGTTACCATCTGAGATTAAATAATCAAATGATTGTAGGTCTGATGAACTTCCCACAGTTTACCAAGCACTTTTCACCCATCTCTTAGTGCATTTGATTATTATATCCCATGAAGAGGAAAAGTTTAATCATCTCTATTTTACAGATGAGGAAATCAAGCTTCAGAAAGGTTCAGTGGTCTAATAATGGGCAAACCAGAATTTAACCTTCTGTCTCTAAATACTTTCTTGGGATAAACTGAAAGGGTGTCTTATCACGTTGAGAGAAGAAAGAAATGGCAAGGCAGAGATAGCTTCAGGGACATTGCCCTGATGACAATCAAGAACACTGAATTGTTTACCATCAATAAGCCATGGCCCTTCAGATCTGTGGAGGGGAGTATGACATGGTAAAGGGGGTGCAAGTTTAGTTATTATTATTTGTTCATGCAATAAATAATTCCTGGGTGGCTGTTAGTGTTGGGTACACTTATAGGTACTAGGGGTCGAAATGACGAGGACCATAGGGTTTTGGTTTACTGTCTAGTAAGGGAGATGTATGAACAAAAAAATGACATGCAATCTTGTGCAAGTCTTAGAGGTTGGTGCAGAGTTTGACTGGGCTGAGAGATGGGGATTGGCCAGTCCTGGGAGCAGAGATGGGAGCCTTAATAGAAGATGCTTGGGTTTTGTCTGTGTTTTTGAGACAGGGTCTCATTATGTAGTTCAGGCTGGCCTTGAACACCCTTTGTAATGCAGGCTGTCCTCAAACCTGTGGTGATCCTCCTGCCTGTCTCCTGAATGCTGGAATTGCAGGCATGTGCCACCACGTCTGGCCGAGACATGACTCTTGGAATGAGTCTAATAAGCAAGTGCAGTTTTTCCACGTGAATAGGGAGACAAGGGAGAGGGAAGGTCCTGAGGTGTGAAATGACAGGAATACTTCAGGAAATGCACCTCCACGTAACCAAGTCCTCACGCACAACAAGGAGTGAGGATGGAGATAAGAGTGAAGAACAGGGAGAGACGCTGGATAGTGAGGGGGCCCACAAACCATGCTGAGGGTTTAGAATTTTCTATCTAAGACTATGCTGACCAAAACAGTAGCCACAAGCCACATGTGACCACACAGCATTTGAAATGTGGTTAGTGGGATGGAAATTTAACTTTCAGCAAGTTCCATTTAAAAACCGGTGCTCAACGCAGTTATTGGAAAACTTTTAAGTTTGTTTGGAACAGCTTGGGTTGTACATCTATTCCTTCAACTCAACTTAAATCTTACAAAATCTACATACAAACCAAGTAGTTCCAGTGAAAATTTAACATCTGAATTGAACTATCCTGTGAGTATAAAAATATACAGCAGATTTTAAAGGCTTAGCATGAAAGAGAAAGTTTTTTAAAAATCTCATTAATGACTTTTATATTGATTACAGGTTAAATGATAATATTTTTGGCACAGTGGGTTCAGTAATATGTTATTAAATTTAATTTAATTTTGTTTCTCATTTTACATTTTCTAGTAGCCATACACGATTACGTGTCTGACCCATGTTCTGTTTGACAGTTCTGCCTATATGTTGGGCGACACTGAAAATTTTTATATAGAATACAAATGTGATCAGAATTTCAGAGAGGACATTCTGGTAAGAAAGGTGGAGATAGGTTAGGAAGACAGAAGGCTGGGGAAAAGCAGCTGATTGGGATATGATTGCAATAGTTCAGTTGTGAAATTACGAAGTTGTATCTTAAGACAGGGGCTGCAGGAACAAGGTAGAGAGATGTTAAAGTAGGGCAGCTTAGAGCATGTATCAGAATCGCCTGGAAGCTTGTTAAAAATGTAAGTTGCTGGGTCCTACCACCAGAAATTCTGACTCAAGAGAACTAAAGCGGGGCCCAAGCATTTTTGTCTTTCCAACAAGTTTCCAGTTACTGCTGGTGGTGCATGGTCTGGAGCTTTTATTCTGAGAACCTCTTCTGTACAGGACTTGTTGACCAATAAGATATATCAAGAAAGGGAGAGGAAGGAGTCTGTATAGACTTCTAGGTTCTTGCTGTGACCATCTAGGATGGGGGCTATTAGGAAAAAAAAAAAAACTAGTTCTGTCTGGGATATACTGAGTTTGAGGTTCCTAAGGAACCTCCAGAAAATTTCTAATGGATAGTTGGGTATCTGTGCTTTTAGAACTTAAACAAGAGATTGAACTGTAATTAACAACTTGAAAATCATCGGAATATTATTGGCAGTTAAAGTCAAAATTAAAGCAAGTGGGATTGCCTAGAGAGAGTGAGAAAGAACAAAAGAAATTCAGGGACATATTCCCATAGTTAAGGGTCAGTTTTGATAAAAATCATCAATACTCAACAAAAATGAGACAGACATGACTTTCCACTTGTCATGTTTAACCTTATGCCTCTTGTGTTTGGTCACCGTGACTCAAGATTAGGTAACCATTTCACAGGACTTCAAGTTTCTTCTTAGAATTCTAATCAACAGTCACCTTTGCTTCATCAAATATACAAAGTAAGTTAAATAAAGCCTGTATTCATTAATTGGATCATTAATAAAATAGGTTTGGATCAGTACCAGAACCTTTCTCAGCTCTAATTTCTTTGTCTGTAAAACTGAGTTGTTTATACTTCTCTCAGAGAGTTGCTGGAAAAATAGGGATAATGCATGTCAGGGTTGGCACCTGACCAACCCACGGTAGCAAGATAATCATCATTATTGCTGTGTGACCACCTTTTAGATGAGGCTGCATCTCTAACTAAAGCTTATTGGATGGGACCCAAGGAAAAGACTCCCTTCATGCAAATTTCCACTCCATTCAAAGAGTGATTTAAAGAATCAAAAGGAGTAATAATAATTGCTGTATTTTAAAAATTGCAATTTTGGAATTCAGAGGAGGAGAAATGGTTATTGAAAGCAATGTGTGTTGTCCATTGTTTCTTTGTGTTTCTGTAACAATTGATGTGGAAAGAAAATAGCCCATGGGCTTGGCAGGTTAGATGTATTATTTGATTTAAATTATTTAATATTTTTAAATAAGGCCCCAGTGAATAGCTCTAAGTGTTTCTTGGGATGAGCTAGGTCCCTCTGATCCCAACAAATGCTGCTGCTAAGCCGATCAAAAGCTGGGGCATTGCAGAAGCCTTGTTGTCCTGTATTCGGAGTAGCAGATGGCTGGCCTCAGTTCTGACGCCACTGATGGGCAAACCGGGCCCATGTAGATAAGCACACCCTTTCCTTTGTTTGCTTAAACAATTTTCTCTAGTACCATCTCCTATTCTCACTTTCTTTGGAAGCCTCAGCACTTCCTTTGATTTGCCTGCTATTTTTTACCAACAAAACCTTTCTCCACCTGAGAGACTAAAGTCCTCCTCATATTACCTTTAATCCAAATATCAATTTCAGCATCTTAACCAGAAAGCCTTATCTAATCTAGCTGCTTTGATTTAGATGTAGTCCAGAAAGAAGAAAAATTAAATTTGTGAGGCTTGGCTGACATCTCTGCTAGTCCTCCTGTACTTTTATTTCCAGAGATTTCTCACCTCTCCCCAGGTCCCAGTGTGCTAATGAAACAGATATTCTTTTTGTGTTGCTGCTGGGCTCAGAGTGAGGCCCAAATGCATTTCCTAATGGTTTGTTTTCCAGCTGAGCTGAACAGAATCAAAGCCACGAGCCACCAACCAGGGCTCAAGACATCTGTAAGAACAGAGGAAGCCATTTAAAATGCTAAAAATAAAATAAAATCAGAGGCCAGTGGAATTCGCTGTAATTATTTTCTTAAGGTGTGGGAAGAGATGATCTTATATGCATATAAATGTATATCATTAATAAATTTTGTTATATTTACCAAGCAACCAGCTATTCTGATGCTATTTAAAGAAAAAAAAGAGCATATCTGTACATTTCCTCAGCTAACCAAACCTTTTCTCCTTCCCTTTCTTGAACCTCTGTCACTCTGCCACCTAGAACATACTAAGTGATTGGCAAACTTGCCTATATCCCCAAACAGTTCACTGAATATTTCCTATCTCTCTCTCTTGCTTTTCCTGAAATCTGGGGTAACTGCGCTGTTTGTGTCCCTCTCCCCAAAATCTTATGTTGAAATCCTTACCTCAAAGATGATAGTATTAAGAAGTAGTGCTTTTGGAAGATTATTAAATCATAGGAATAGAATTCTCATGAATGAGATTAGGGACTTTTTTTGGCCCTTCCACCAATAAAGACACTGAGACAGGGCACCATCTATAAAGAGTTAGTTTTCCTAGACACCAAATCTGCTGGCAAGTTATATTGCACTTCCAACTTCCAGAACTGTGAAAAAATATTTTTTTTCTAGTTTACAAGCTATACAATTTATGCTATTTGGTTACAGCAGACCAAATTGACTAAAATATGCTCTTAATCTCCCATAGCTCAAGGTCAAATACCTTATAG
>RJWT010006178.1:0-29597 GCA_004365215.1 Cuniculus paca
GAGATCCCAATAATTGAATCTCCCAGTCATCACCAGGGGAAACAAGGAGGGAAACGAGTGAGAACGAGTAGGGGTAATGTGGTGTGGGCCTACGACTTGTGAGACAGACACCCCGAGTGAGAGTGGCTCGCCTGTGAGAACCTGACAAAATGAAGACTGGCTGGTGGTGGATGGGAGGCAGCTAGAAACGGCAGGGAACTCCCAAGAGAAAGAGATAAAGAGAGAGACAGACAGACAGAGACAGAGGCAGAGGCAGAGGCAGAGACAGAAAGAGAGAGCACAGCTCATAGGTCGGGGAGGGTTCAAACCAGGGGACAGGCTCCCCAGGAGCAACACAGCCCCAACCACTCCGAGTCACGGCACTAACTGATTATTTTTGGCACTCGATCTGAGGTGGCATGGAAAAGATAAGAAAGAGACAAAATATAGAAGTTTAGAAGACAGAAGAAGGCAGAGTCAGGGTGCAACTTGGAAAGACCATGGGCAGGACCTACTTTAGATTAGCAAAATAGGACAAAGAACAGAGCAAGAATTTGATTTTTGTTCCAAGTACTGGGAGGATACTGGTGCCATTTGTGGAGATGGGGAAGACTCAGGGTATAGTAATTGGTTATTTTTCTCTTGAGATTCTGTTTCAGCCCCACTGATTTTGAGATGCACAGTAGGCCTTAGGGAAGGATTTCAGGCATAACATTGCAGATACAAGTCTGAAACTCTAGAGAGGTCAGGCCTAGAGAAATAGCCCAGAGCTCCATGCAAGTAGGTAGCAAGCAACAAGTGTTTGCTTTGCTTTTTACAGCTTGCCTGCACTTTGGGGCATTTTAGCTCATTAATCTCACAGTAGTCTTATGGAGTCATTATTGCTTCTGCAGTTTTAGTGATTAATAATAACACTTTCCATGTCTATCTTCCTTGAAAGTTGCTATGACACTCCCGGCCCCCAGCTCTCACTGTCTCATTCTGTTCCTTTCTTAACAACCTCAGGAAACTGAAATGCGTGGGCAGTGATGGCCCTGGGCTTAGTAATTCCACCAGCCAGAGTTCATCCCTGTGAAGGCACAAGGGGGGTGACACGTAGTCTGCTTGACTGTGCTGGCGTTCTGTAAAAACAAGCGAAGTTTGGTGTTACGTGCTTAAGAGCCCTCTGCTGTTCAAAGTGGGTTTTTCCACTCACCCAAACCCTTCAGCTGAACAATGTAGAAGTACTGAATCAGAGTTCTCTTTAAATTATTGTAAAATGCTCTTATTGGAAAAAAAAACTCACATTAGTCATGAACAATTTTTTGAACAGTTTAATTGGCTGTAATTAATGACACTCGCATATTACAAATTCCAGTGTTTTATTTTTCAAAAAGCAACACTGAGTGAAAAAACTCAAGTGCTTTTATGCCTGTATAGAAGTAGCAATTTTGTGGCTAAAAGGAGCATCTAAACCTTTCTATTATTTGCTCATAGAAATGCCACATGAAATCAATAATCATGTACTTCAAACAAATCGGAGAAATTTTATTATAGTTACTTATGTGCTTTCCTGGTTTGTGGACAAAACAGCACTTAAACTGGGTCTGAATGGATGGATGATTATGTTTGTGTCTCGATGTCCCCCCCCAAAGCCTCATGTGCTCATAGGGGGCAGGATCTAGAGTTAATGATTGAATCATGGACCAGTGCTGGGATTAGGGGTGTGAGTGACGCATCTAAGTAGGTGTGGCCTGCATACAATATAAGGAACAGAAAGGGTCTTCTCTCTGTGCTCCCCTCTGTTTGCTCTTGTTGCTTCTGCCACCATGAACTGTTGCCCCACTGCCGTGCCATCCTGCCTTGGAGCCAGCTGATTATGGACTGTACCACATTGAAACCAAGACACAGATTCCAGAGCAGGCCTAAAACTGGAAGGGCACCCAGCAAAGTTGGCTGAAGGTCCCCAGCGCCAAGCAAGTCTGGCCTCCAGTGAACTGGCAGTGGAGACCTCCAAGACTCATTAACTGGGTGATGCCATCCATGATCAAATCCAAGCTTGAGGATGCTCCAGAAGGCATGTGTGGTGCCTCCAATTAAACCACGCTTTGGTAAGGCTGTCATAATGGGAAAGAATCCTGATGAGCAATGAGCCATCTTAAGGAACTGAATATTACACTAGGCATGGTGGTACATTCGTGTAAGACCAGCACTCTGGGAGGCTGAGGCAGGAAAATCATGAGTTTGAGCCCTACCTGGGTAACTTAGTGACTTAACAAGACCCTGTCTCAAAATAAAAATTTATTTTTTTAAAAAAAGGGGGATTCTAGTACATTTCTCTGGTTCTGTTACAAAGGACCTCCCTCCAGGAGAGTTACTCTGCGTCTTCAAACTAAATCCTCCGCTGTAAATCAGCATCATCATCTGCCCCCACAAGACTGTTAGGTGACATAGCAGATAATTAACACTAAATGGGTCCTTGGCGCCTGTAAAACTAAACATAAATGCCTGGTGCTGCTTGGAAGTAAGAAGAGCTGACACGTGGAGCAGGCTGGAATCGGAATTGAACGTGACTGTCCCTCATGCCGCTTCCTGCTGACAGCTCGCATGCACTCAATCCGAAACAGGTTAGTTTCGGATTAACAGGACTTTCCCCAAACCACTGACTTCCTTTGCCTCCCACTCAACTAAACAGGACGGCCCCTGGGGAGGAAGACAGGAAGCACAGGCTGGTTTCCTGAGAGGCCACACCTCCTTGTGCAGCCCCCAGCGCAGGGGCCTTCGTCCTCATCAGACCTCCCATCTTGCATGACAAAGGACTGAAGCAACCAGAACTTCTCTGCTCGGCTTCCTCAGGTTGGGGCCGACTGCTCTGAAACGTGTGGATCCACAGCGGTAAGCGATTTCAGGAATTGCTGCAATGCCCCGCCTCTCTCTCGTTAGGAAATGAACCGCGTTAGGGAGCAAACTTTGTAACACTGGGTACCCACATGCAGAAGCTGGTGCTCTCACATGGACCACTTTGGATGGGGGGAAGAGGCCCGGAGTTTGTAATTTGTGAACCACTGCAAAACAAAGATGAGAGCCGACAGGTGGGACTGTAAACCTTCTGTCTGAGTGTGTCCGTCTGCTCTAACAAAATACCACAGACTGGACGGCTTGGGCAACAGCAACCTGTCTCACTGTTCCGGAGGGTGAGGGTCAAGATTGAAGTGGCAGTTTGTCCCCGTTCTGGTGGGGACTCTCATCCAGGTGGCAGGGAGCCACCTTCTAGTTACATCCTGGATGGTAAAAGAGGAAGGAAGCTGAGAGAGCTCTCCGGGGGTCCCTTTTATAAGGGGACAAGTCTCAATCGTAACGTTTCCCCTTTCATGAGCTAAATGCCGGCCAAAGGCCCCTCCTAAGATGATCATGTTAGGGAATACATTTCGACATACGAATTTAGGGACAAGCATCACAGTCATTCCATGACACCCTCTCACCCATGTGCACGAGGAGATCCGAACCTACGGGTGCATCAAAAACCCCTGGACTGATCCATGCATACATCAGTAGAGGAGTAAGTAAATAAAATGTGATGCATCTTTTGGATAAAATTTTATACAGCTAAAAGAAACTAGATTTCTATTTTCCTGCATGGGTGCATGTTTGTATGTGCATGTCTGCATGGTTAGCTCTCAAATATAATACCAAGTTTTTTAAAAATCAGGTTTCTATGAACATTCAGTAGAATATGTATTTTAGAAACATATTTCACTCATGAAAAATATATTTAGTACCTAGAATTGTTAATAGAACAGAACATTTACAGTAGAGATTATCTTAGAATGAAGGATATAAGAACTAGGGAAGGGCCGATGGAAGGGCATGCTGTCTGTAATGCTTTATTTCTTATGTTAAAAACCATGTTAAACTGGGCACACGCCTGTAATCCCAGCACTCAGGAGGCTGAGACAGGAGGATGGTTGCGAGTTTGAGACCAGTCTGGGCTACAAAGGGAGCTCAAGGCCAGCCTGAATGGCATAGCGAGACCCTGTCTCAAAAAGACAAGAGCTGGGGGTTTAGCTCAGCGGCGTAAGCGCCTACCAGGCAAGCGTGAGGTTGTGAGTTCGATCCCTGGTGCCGCAAAAAATAAAAATAAAAATAAAAATAAAAACCACGTTATAGTTAACCACCCTCCATTCTGATGGTAAGGTAAGAGAAGGAGCAAGGGAAAGAGAAGCCAGCTGTCCCCATTCAGTTGACAGGGCTCCAGACATCCAATGCACACACAGCTCTTTATCATGTCCCTCCTGCTATCGGAAAAGACACAGGCCTGTCCCCTCCATCCTATGGGTTCCCAGTAGCCCATGTCCAGCTGGGATGCTGAGGCCAGCTCCCACCTCATTTCTGTGGTGACTCCAAAGGACTTTCCCACCAAGCTCAAAGCCTTGCTGCTGCCACATCCCTCCTCAAGGCCACAGGCAATGACGCTGGATTAGAATGCCTGGTGACCTCTGAAGAAATCCACACATCTACAGCTGGGAGTCCTCGCTCAGTAACTGGGGGAAACTTTCCACAGAACACTCTTGGAGACGGACCCCACAGCCCTTTGTGACGGCATAAATGATGGCAAAGCTCAGGTTTACTGACAAAAAAAGAAAAATAACATAGATTAGCAGGCCAAGAGCAAATCATATCATCACATTTGAGGGTCACACATGAGGAGTCCAAGTCTCACATGGTCATCCAGCATAGCGAGGTGTCCACAGGCCGGCCCTTCCTCCTCGCCTCAGTGGAGAGCTCTGCTCCCTCCACCCTGCTCACCCTCCAGCTCCCTCCCCCTGCTCCTCCGCTCCTCCCCATCTCCTCTGTGGAGCAGAGTGGAAGCATCCAACTCTCTCTGGCTTTGGCATCCCACTCAGTGGGATCCAAGAGTCTGTCCCTACTCCTGTGTGCCTCAGGAGTCACAAGAGAGGACGGAAAGTACACAGAAAGCCAACTGTTCCTCTGCTCCGATAGATGAGCTGTACACACCCCTGGGCATTTTGCTGTAGTTTGGATCTGCAGTGTCTGCCCATGTATTAAAAAAGCCTTGGTCTCCAGGAGCCATTGGGGTATTGTGGGACCTGCAGGAGGAGGAGCCTTGTGGAAGGTTCTCAGATCACTGGGAAGAGACCTCAGAGAACACTGTGTGATCCTGCTCTCTTCCTCTTTCTCTTTTGCTTCCTGGAAATAAAAGTAGTTTTGCTCTACCCTGTCCTTCTACAGTGATGTGCTGCTTTATTCCAAGCCCAAAGCAACAAAGTTTTGAAACTTCCAAAACTGTAAGCCAAAATATATGGAATAAGTCTCTGTAAATTAATTATCTATGTATTTTATTTTAATGATGGAAAGTTAAAATACACTTTATCCATGGGACTTATGTTCCAAGATTCCGCACAGATGCCTGAAACTGTGGATAATCCTATATACATTGTATTTTTTCCTGTGTGTACATATATATCTTAAACTTTAACTTACAAGTTAGATACAATAAAAGATTAACACCAATAACTAAAAATAAAATAATTATAACAATATACTGCAATAAAATTGCCAGCATCACACCACTCTTTGACTTTGGGGTCATTCCTGAGTAAAACTAAGAGTTACTTAGTAATACTTATTTAGTAATGTAAGCACTGCATATCTGTACAGGTGATATTATAAGTGAAACACTACTGACTCATGGAAGGGTAGCATATACAGCATGGATACACTGGATGAAGGGATGATTCACTCTCCCTCTGTTCAAAGGGAGAGAACAGAATGGCCCCAAGATTTTATCATGCTACTCAGAATGACAGACAATTTAAAACTTACCAATTGTCTATTTCTGAAGTTTTCTATTTAATATTTTCAGATCACAGAGCAAAGGAAGACTTTGGCTCTACCTGTGTCTGTAATCATTGGAGAAGAATTCCGTCCCTGTTCTTGTGGGGTCCCTGCATCACCCTCTGATGATGGATGCTCCAGCCAGGGTGGGCTGGTGACATAGATAGCATCTTCTCTGCTGGGCAAGAACTTGCCCTTGAGGCCTAAGCCTTCACCTTCTCTGCACTACTGTCCTTTCCCCTTGATATATCTGCTGGAACAAAATTCCTCCCCAATATTGTGGTTAAGCAAAAAACCAGAGGAGAGAGTAGAACTTTGAGATGCACGAGAATGAGAGGCCAAGGTCCAAGGCTCCTGAAGGAGAGCGTATGAGGAACCAGAGAAATTCCCAAAATTTGAGGTTCTGGTAAGTTCACTTCACTCTCCCACCTCTTCATTTGTTCACTCCTCCATCCATTCACTCCAAGAATATAGAAGGAACCATCCATGCACAGGGCACACTGTGGAGACCTGGCATTGGCTTTGGTCCTTGAGAAGCAAGGGAGGTAGAGGAAACAGGCATCAAATGGCTTCATTTACCATGGAAGCACTACAAGGAACAGTGAATTTGAAGAGGGGGATGCAGAAAGCCTGGAGGGTGGCTGTCCCTTTAAACTGCATGTTGGAAAAGACATCTGTGATATGACAGCAGAGGCTTGGATGAAGGAAGAGGGTGTTCCAGGCAGAGGAAGCAGCAGGTGCAAAGGCCCAGAGGCAGGACCCCAGTGAGAGACTTGAATATCTGTGTTACAAAGAAATGTTAGCAGAAATAAGAATTAGTTAAGCTTAGACCATGGAGCCTTCATAGGCCAAAGTAAAAATGCCAGATTCTTTTAGGTGAGGTGGCAGCCCGTTGAAGAGGCAGGAGCAGAAGAACTAGATTTGATTTTGCTTGTAAATGTAGTGCTAGCCTAGCCACACCCAACCAACCGGTCCCTCTTTTTGATATCAGAGTCAGAGATCTCTGAAGCCAGCCCATCTCTCCAGCTTCTTCCTCGATTCAGATCTTTTTTTCACGTTTTCTAGCTCTGGTTCTATTTTTCTAAGGTGTTGACTATCGCTTCTTGCCTATCAGCTCTAATATGTTACTTTCACAACTTTTCTGTCTCCTACTTGTCAGTGTCAGGCCAGGAACACCACATTTGCATCTCACCTGCATCAGAAGAGTGAAGGGGGGGGTAAGTGGCAATAAACAAATTGGAGGTAGAAAGCACTAAAAATCAAAAGGGAAAGAAGAAACCATCCAAACATAACTAAACACAGATTTCATGGCAGGCCATGCTGCAGAGGTCCAGGCATTGATAGCAGGTGTTCAGTTTTGTTTAACAGAACAAGCAAGACTTTGCAATCTTTTTTGGGGGGTGGGGGGGGTGGGAGCTGGAGATATAATCCAGAGCCTCACACACACCAAGCATGAGCTATAATATTCCCAACCCTTGGCAGTTTATTTATTTATTTTTGTAGTACTGGGTATTGAACCAAGGGCTTTTGCATTGAGCTGCATTCCCCAGCCTTTTGTTGCTGTTGCTGTTGTTGTTTTGAGGCAGGACCTCATTAAGTTTCTAAATTCCCCAGGCTGGGTCTGAATTTGTAATCCTCCTGCCTCAGCCTCCCAGAGTGCTAAGATTACCGGGGTGTACCCTCACCCTGAACTTTGCAGTCATTAAGTCATACAGCAAGAAGACTGTTAAGGAAAGAGCCCTTCTCATAGCTTTGCAGATGTGGGGGCCTGAGAAGCAGAGAGGTGAATTAGCATACCCAAGGTCTCATGGTCACTAAGTCCCAGCACTAGGGCACCATCCCGGGGGTCGTGACAAAGAGTCAAGGCCTCTTTCAACAGCCCTAGATTGTCTCTCAGCAAAGACTTACAAAAAAAAAGTAAAATAATAAAATAAACTTATACAACGCAGGCCAAAATGCAAATTAGAAATTGATTTAAGGAACAGAAACTTGGTTAAGGTTGGCTCACCTAACAAACACCAAAGAGAAAGTAGGATACTTAAAATAGAAGAAAAAATTTCATCTGACTGAAAGTATGATTTTCACTCTGAAAATCTGACAGGTTTCCTGTCAAAAGTCTTATATTCAAACTTGGAAATTTCAAAGCCTAATACAAGCTTCTCCAGTACATCATGAAAGAGCTGATATTTGCAGAGTATACATTTGCAAAACACGATAATCATCCTCACCCCCATTCTACATATGAGGAGACTGAGGCTTAGAAATGAAATGACTTCTTAAAACTAGATCTTTAATCTTGACCTGCAGGCTGCTGAACTGCTTTTACATGGTAGAG
Source organism: Cuniculus paca (assembly GCA_004365215.1). Lineage (NCBI taxonomy): Eukaryota > Metazoa > Chordata > Mammalia > Rodentia > Cuniculidae > Cuniculus > Cuniculus paca. The sequence continues at coordinate 8,150 of RJWT010006178.1, forward strand.
CAGAAGGAAACTCAAGCTTGAAGACACGATGATGCAGATTTGAAGTCTGGCTTTGCCACTTAGTTCTTCTCCATTGTTGGGCCACTTATTTACCGCGTAGAGCTTCAGTTGACTCATCTCTAAAGTAGGAAGAATAAAACCTACTTTAGAGATGGAAACTACTGGGAGGATTCATTGACAGAACATATGAAAAGTACCCAGTTTTGTGCCTGCCACAAAGCAGGCACTCAGGCAAGTGGTCTCTGATGAGAGATACATATATGAAATCTTCACTTTTTCCTTCTCTCTGCATGACTTTTCTAGCCGTTCCTTATACACATGACTTAAAGACACAGGGATGGCTTTCTTTTGTCTGGTCTCAGTCCTTTATTCCTCATTTCCTCCCACTCCCACTTTTTTTTTCCAGCACTGGGGATTCAACTCAGAGCCTCTGCACTGAGCTACATCCTTAGCCCTTCTTTTTTTGAGACAGGGTCTTACTAGGTTGCTAAGTTGCCCAGCCCACACTTGAACTTGCTACCCGCCTACCTCAGTTTCTCAGATTGCTGGGATAATAAACATGAGGCACCATCCTGGATCTTGGTTTGGTTTCTTATTTTAAAAAGAGCCTGGTATGCTGCTGTGATTTAGGAGTCATTTGTACCGAAAGCTTGGTTCCCAGGGTAGCAGGGTTGAGAGGTAGTGGAAGCCGAGAAGATGCAGAGCCAAGAAAAGGTGATAGGGCCATAACTGGTTATAATTATATTTATTATAATTCACAATATTCACTTTGCACACCACTTTTTAGAAGAGATTCATGCAGGTTTCCCGGAACCAAATTCATTCTTGTGAGAATGGGTTGCAGTAAGGGAGGCCGACACCTTCCCTGAGCCCCTTTCCATGTGTCACTTACCATTCCTGTACATCTCCCATCACTGTGATGCTATCTGTCACCAGGCCCTCACCAGAGCTGGGTACATGCCAGCGATATGCTCTTGAATCTCCACAACTGTGAGCCAAATAAACCTCCTTCTTTATAAAGTACCCAGCCAAAAGTATTTTATTAAACCAACAGAACACAGACTAAGACACCTGAGTTAAGCAGAGATTTACTGACCAAAAGAATCAGAAAGTAAATATGAAGAAGACAGCATTCATTCATTCATGCAATAAATACTCATGAAGTGTCTACCATAAACCAAGTCTTAGGGAGATGGCGGCTATGGAAAAGACAAATCAGGCCAGTCACTGGCTCCCCCACAATGACTCAGGCACCCCTGGTCCCCTGGATCTTTAAGGGCTCAGAACCAAAAAGCAAATGGAGCATTTTGTTTTGTTTTGTTTTTGTTTGTTTTTTACTTCCCTCTGCTTTTTCTGCTTCTCTTCAAGAAGATCTCCAATTAAGTAAGGGTCCAATTTAAGCTGAGAAAATAAGTCCTTCGTGATTCCCACCACTGCTGCTCATATTCCTTATCTCAAAATATATATGACAAGCCCTGATAAAAGTGTAAGTTCTCATAGTGGGTGCATTTAAAAATATTTCTCAGAAACTGGCTGATCAAACATAAAAATGAATAAGATTTGAGAAGTCCTGACTAATAAAATTAACATTTATACTCTAATAGATACATGGAGAGCAATTTTTACCTTTCAAAAGCTACATATTTTTCCCAAACTGCATGAGACATTCTCCAAATGTATTAGTCCACAAAGAAAATCACAACAAATCTCTGAAAGTAAAATTCTGTCAGTACAAATTTATGAACTATCATAGAATAAAATGAGGAAATTATAACAAAAAGATAACCAACAAAAATCTATCCTCTTGTGTATTTTTAAGTATTCTACTAAACAAATCTTAGGCTTAAAAAGAAATGAAAGCAAGTTATAAAGCCTTAGGATTGAATCACAATAACAGCAATACATATATTTCAAAGCCCATGAGGTATACACAGGGAGCATTCAGTGAGAAAATACACAGCTTCACACAAATATGGTAGAAACTCAGAAAGGTTGCAAATAAATGAATCAACCAAGCTTTCAACTCAAGAAGCTGGAGGTAGGGAGAGGAAGAAGACAGAGTAAACAGAAAGAAAACAGAAAGAAGGATTCGAGAAAGATAAAGTAATTATGAATAACAACGGAAAACAAAACAACAGTGAAGGATTAAGTTTTTTCTTGGAAAGAACCAATGGGAAGCAAACCTCTGGGATCCTTGTGAAGAGGACAGAAAAAAACAAAGTGGGAAAGTGCAGGCATTTTGAAACTTACTAATGAAGGGACTAATTTCCTAGGAAATAAATATAAAGATCCATTTAAGGGAAAATAAGAAACCAGGCGTGGTGACACACACCTGTAATCCCAGCATTCAGGAGGCTGAGGCAGGAAGATCAATGAGTGTTCAAGGCCAACCTGGGCTACATAGTGAGTTCAAGACCAGCCTGAGCTACATAGCAAGACCCTGTCTCAAAACGAAAAGGAAAAGAAAAGAGGAAAGTTGAATATAATCGTATCATAACCAAAAAGGAAGACTTTCTAAAAGATCTACCCCTCGAATGGGCATCAAGTTGAGAGGGTTTTTCTAGTAGATTCAGACTTTTAGAAAAAGACAAATCCAGATAAACTGTCTCAGAGCCTAGGAAAGGCAGGAAGTCTCTCATTTGCTCATTGTATAGTATAGGAGCAGTACAACGCTGTTAACAGATACATACATGTATGTTGATCGCACACACACACAACATATGTATGTATACATCATATTTATATACCACATGTATATATACATAAGGGTGTGCAACCTCATATCCAGCAGCATATTAAAAGAATAAAACAAAGAGATGACTCCAGGAATGTGAAGACATTTCCATGTTAAGAACCTGGTAAAGAGATCAAAGTAGAAAAGCCATATGATTGCATTAACAGATGGTTTAGAGGCATTTGATAAAATACAACATCCATTTATGAGAGCAAACAAGAAAAAAACCTAACAAAGCATGTTAATAACCTAAGCAAGCATTATATTGTGGGTCAATTATAAACCCCTCCCATAAAAGTCAGGAATAAGGGAGGGAGGAGGAGAGAAGTTAGTTATTGAGGACAGGGATGCAGCTGGATTGGTAGAATCACCTCTAATATTGTATATCACAGTGTGGTTGACATCAAATAATTATAGATTTCAAAACTGCTGACAGACAAGACACTTAATGTTCCCAATACAAAGAAATAATAAATGTCTGAGGTGAGGGATATGCCAATTACTCTTATCTGATCATTACACATTGTAAACTTGTATTGATATTGCGCTGTATTCCATAAACATATACAGCTTTGGGTCAATTAAAACTAAAAATTTTTAAAAGAAAGATTAAGACAAAGTCCTCATTGCACTGCAAGTACAATGGAATACATGAAGACCAGGAAAAACTGATACTATGTATTGGCAAGTCTTTGGGTTAAAGAAAACAATTCCATAGATTTGCACCTTACAATCTACAACAGGTTGCTGTAAGCAATATCTTCTGTGATCCTCGCAATGATCAAGTATCCTGGGGACAGCTGTTACCTTAATTTCGATGATGAGGAACCTGAGGGTTACAGAAATTTTAGATTTCCCTAAAGACATAGAGCTGGTAAGCAGTGATGGAGAAATCAACCCCAGGTTTTCCTGCCCTTACTTCCTTGATGCTGGGCACCTTTACTTACCCTGCATGCCACTTCACTGCTACCAGAGACTGACTGTAATAGGCAGCTTTTCATCACTGTGAGCAAATCCCTGAGGAAAACAGCTTATAGGAGGAAAGGTGTGTTCTGGCTCACAGTTTCAGGAGTTTCAGTCCATGTCATCTGGTTCCATCACTGTGGACCTGAGTTGAGGCAGAACATCATGGTGGAATGACAGAGTGGAGCAAAGTGGCTCCCCTGTGGCAGCCAGGAAATAGAAAAAAGAACCAAAGAGGAAGGGGCTAGGGACCAAGTAAAGTCCCCAAGGTTGTAGGCCAGTGATCCACTCCAACAATTTCTACTTCCTAAATTTCCATTACCTCCTAGTCATGCCATCAAATTATAATCTCATCAATGGATTAATCCACTTTGTTTTGGTTTTGTTGTGAGACAGGATCTTGCTATGTAGTTGAGGTTGGACTTGAACTGTGTAGTCCAGGTGGGCTTCAAACTCACAGCAGTGCCCCTGCCTCAGCCACTGAGTGCTGAGATGACAGGTGTGTGTCGTCACATCGGGTTTGAGTTAATGCACTTGATGAAGTTAGATCCAATCACTTCCAAAAAGCCTATCAGCAACCACATCTCAATACAATGAACCTTTCATGGGAACATACTAGATCTCAAACATAACACTCACACTACACACATCGCTCTCCCTCTGATAAGTTAACTCTGAACTGCAGGAGCCAGCTGGGATGAGGATGGGAAATGGAGAAAGCAATGAGTAAGAGAGTTGGGGAAAAGAAAGAAGAGAGAGCACTGGAGACCTCTGTTCTTGAAGCCCTGAGTATCTCCAAAAATGCCACCTGACAGGTGTGACTGGACACCATTAGGGACACCATTAGCCTACTGTGTGCCAGGGACTCTTCCAAACACCTATGTATGATAGCGCATTCAATCCCTATTGAAACTCTTAAACAGTTACTATTACTCCCGTTGCACAGATGAAAAAGCTGAGACACACCCAATGGACAGAGCTAGTAAATGGGAGGGCAGGATCCGAAGCTAGAAACCAGGCAGCCTGGGTCCTGAGTCTTTCCTTATAACCACTATACTATTGTGTGCTTAAGCTAATACCCTCATTCTGGGGGTGACGGGAGACCAGCCTGCCAGGTGTGCAGCTTAGATATGAAAATAGTATCACTAAAAGAAAGCATCGATTTGCTCACTAATTTTCCCCCCGGAAAGGGAAAAGGCTTGAACACTTGAACACACACACACACATGCACACACAAGTGTCCAGTTAGACAACCTCCCTCCACCCCCTTGTGAACCTGCTAGGAATGACCCAAGCTGAATCGTTTTGCACAGCCTGTTCCTTCCTCCTGGGATGTCTTTCCCAAGCGAGCAGTGTCTCCTGCTTCCTTGAAGACCTTGCTCACCTCTTCCAGGATGTCCTCCTGATGATGCTGTGGCTTGGAACAGATGCTCCCTTAGGGCTCTCTCTGTCTCTCTCTCTCCTGAGAGACTCTCACCTGAAGTAGCAAACTCCATGAACAGAGGATCCTGTCCCCCTCAGATAACTACCTCCACTGCTTCCGGATGAAGACATACATTAATACTTCAAGTTTAACAATTTGTCATGAAAATTGAAGAGCAATGCTTTCAATGATGCTTGAAAACATAATCTTTTTAAAAAATAGTTTAAAGTGTTTAATTTACATAATTACTAAACTTTAGCTAGAAGCACCTTAGAAATAATTTATGTTTCTAGTACAAAAATTATAAATAATGTTTATAAGAAATCAATAAAACAATGACTTTTTTCTTTAACAATATGTTTGGACATTTCTTTAAATGCTTATCAATAAAGAGCCCCAAAATTCTCAACAAATCAGGATACAAATAGGGATAGGGACAGTTCCTGTCCTTTAGGTAATAAAGTCTCCTTAATGCAGTGATATCTAAAGAAATCTATTCTAGAAAATATGTTTTTTAAAATCTTCGAATTGAAATATACTTTGTGTAGGGGGAAGGGAGGAAAGAGAAGTTTTGAATGATTCAGGTAAATAGAGGAAGAAAAAATCAGGCTTTGAATCTTACCCAGGCTAGAATGGCGATAATGTCACTTTGCAGAAGTCAGTGAAAATGTCATAAATAATAAGAAAAAAATCTGTCAATCTGACTGGTAACGCACATTAAAGATTTATGAACAGATGTCATTGCATTGTAAAGTGATACAAATTATGTCTAGGGGAGACAGATTCTTAAGAGTGGTAAGAATTATGGAAGAATCCTAGGGTAATTTTAAGAAGCTTTAAAGACAAATTGCCTAAGATGATCCGTACAGACAGGGGCCCTGGGGATGGCAATTTTACTGCCAGAACTAGATGGCAGAAAACTGTCTAATAGATCATTGTAAAGCGTAAAACATCAAAACATTAAAATACACAGTGATACAGCCACACACCAGGCACTTGAACCGGTTCTGTTTACACAGCAGGCTCTGTCACATGGACTAACTATTTTCCCAAGGGAGGAATCATAATGGATCTGACCTGATCCATCCTGAGTGTTCTCCTGGAATTCCTTACAGGCACAGACTTAGCAGAGCAACACCCAAGATTAAGGGGGTGGCACACAGTCCTGAAAGAGTGGAAAGCTGCCTGGTATGAGCCAGGATCAAACCTGGACACTGCCGTCCAGGAAATTCAGTATCTGTGAGGTGGAGTGGGGCCAGCACAAGACCTAGGCCCTTTGTCCCTTTGATCTGCTCCCAAGGGAAAATGAGTCACTCTGTCAACGTCAAAGGGCAGCCTCAGATCCTAAGCCATGCTTGAGGAGGGAAATGAGCCTCCTCAAAGGCAAAAGAAGTAATTTCACAATTTCTTGGCAGGTATGGGGTTAGGCAATAACAATGTGCAATTAGTACAAAAAGAACAGATAAACAACAATAAAAATTGTCCCTTATCTGTGATGTAAAGTAGGTAAACATTTATATTGTAAAAGTAGGAATGATTTATATTGACTTTTGTTATCCGGTAGAAGATACCAAGATGAAAACAAGAAGAAAAACATTTTCTTTTAATTCAAAAGTTTGCTATTGCTGCAATGTAATTTAGTGATAGAGCAACCGCATAGTACATGTGAGGCCCTGAGTTCAATTCCAAACACCATCCAGAAAAAAAATATATACTCTCTCCTTTCTGGTAAGGGAAGTGTTCTGTTCACTTCCTTACTTTAAAAAGAACAAGTAAGTCACTAAAAAATATGTATCTTAAACAGGGGTCTGAAAACTACTTGTGGGAAAGGCTAGACAAAAAAAATTTTTAGGCTTCATAGATCGTACATGTGTTCTCAGCTGTAACTACAGTACAAGTCTGCCATCGGACTATATAAAAATATGTAAATGGGGAGGTCTGTGTTCCAATAAAACTTTATTTACAGCTGGATTTGGCCATAGTTTTGCCAACCTCTGCTCCAAAATCATAACAAAAAATAACAACACATTCTAACATAAAACATTCTCTCATGCATCATAGGCAAAGATCAAAATAACATGAGTGTTTAAGCAGAAACACTTAAAACTGAGAAGTACCCACAATGATGGTATAAAATCGGGAGAAACAGATTTATTTATTATTTAAAAATATATAGTGATGAGTAAGTACTAATCCTAACATTTTACAAAAATTAGCTCATTTAGGGCTGGAGATTTAGCTCAGCAGCACAAGCGCCTGCCTGGCAAGTATGAGGTCATGAGTTCGATCCCCAGTACCAAAAAAAAAAAAATTAGCTCATTTAATTCTCAATACAATTTTATGCTATTATTTTCTGCATCTCACAGATAAGGAAATTGAGGTATGAAGAGGATAAGAAACTTACTTAAGGTCACAAAGCTAGTAGTTAGGGGAACACAAAAATGCCAGTTTAGACTCTCCTAGAAATGTCATCAAAATTCTCCACTACTAATCACTACAAATTGACACATGAAGTTATGATCACCACACTGCCCTTCTACCCGACCACACATTCCCTGATTATCTCAAATGTGATTTTGCATTTCAAAGTGTTTTGTGACTTCTGTTCACCCTCGTAAAATGTTATTAATATTTAGATGTCGATCAAACATATAGAGTACCCTTTGCAAAGCAGCAGAAGATGAAGAAATACACCGATTTTCTTTGTAAACATGAAAATCTACACGTGTATAGGAAATGAAGTGTTTATATTAGGCCTCAAATACTTTAATGGTCATAGGGCCACTTAGGGCCTCTGGAATTCAGATGGCTATGGTTGGGATCCTAGGTGTCCCCCAAAGTCTATGTGGTGAAGGTGTGGTCCCTCACTTGGTGTTATTAGGAGGGAAGGAGACCTTTAAGAGGCAGGGCCTAGGGAGAGGTCACCAGGTCACTGGAATTGTGCCCTTGAAGGGGACATAGAACCTCAGTTCCCCCCTCTTCCTCTTTCACCCCCCAACCCTGTGCATGGTTTTGCTTTATCACACGCCCCTGTCATGACACACTTCCAGAGGCCTAAAGCAACAGGGACAATCAGTCCTAGGCTGAAATTTCCCAAACCAAGCCAAAGTAAATAAACCTTTTCTTTCTATAAATTGATTATCTCAGGTGTCTGTGACCATAACAGAAAGCAGACAAACACAGAAACAAATATATAACCTGCCTCTACACCACTCTGGGTGTATTATGATGATTTCTTTGGGTTTGTATGAATTAATTTGATACTAACAAAAATTGTTTTGCAGACTAGAAGCCTAAGATTCAGAAAAGAAAATTAGCCCATTTAGAGTCATGGTACAGGCAAGACCTTGCCCCTTTCTAATGCCTCCTAATAATAAAGCAGTGCAACTGGCAAGAAAGGTCTATCATTTTATTTGTAGAAGTTTTTTAAAATACTTATATGTGCCTCATTTATTTATATTCCATGGAATTGAATTGTCAACATACTGTACTCAAAATCTTTGTTAACGAAAGCGTATCTCTCATTATAAAACGTATTGCCTTCTTGGTCCATATTCCAGTCACTCCTTTCTTTTAGGACAGTAGTGATTATCAGAAAGGAATTTCAAGTTTGGAGAATGCCATTAGGAGGTGTAAACAAAGAAGATTCAACATCGACTCAATTAGGATATGTCCAATGACAAATGCCAGAAAATCCCACTCATAGTGTCTTAAATAATGTCTTAGTTGGTCCAGGGACATAGCTTAGTGGCATAAGCCTGGCAAGCGCAAGGTCATGAGTTACATTCCCTGTATCGTCCCTACAAAAAAAGCGATATCTTAGTTACTTTTCTTCTTGCTGAGACAAAATACTAGACACCCAAAGTTAAATGAGGAAAGGCTTATTTAGCTGACAGTTTGTAGAGGTTTCAGTCTGTAACTGGCTGGCTCCAAGGCAGGGTGGCATCGCAGAGAACATTCGTGGAAAGTAGAAGGTAGCAAAGCAACAAGGGGACAAACCAAGCCTCTTTCTGTCCCTTGTACTGTATCCAGGCTACCTGGATTAGTGCTGTGCTTAACCAATCAGTGGACTAATTTAGTAATCATCCACCCTCGATCCTAGTACCCTTAATCCTAGCATTGCACCATGAATCAATCACTCACTCTAGATTCAGCCACCTCTGAAAAAGTCCCACCGTGACTACATGAGGCTTTGAGGGGGACATCTAAACACAAGCCATAATAAGCAATAAGGATGTGCACTGGCTCTCATAACTGCAAATCCACCAATAGAGCAGGCTTCACAGTTGATTTAATTCAGTGGTTCTGGTAAGTTTCTTTTGGCAAGATCTTGTGGCAACAGCCAAGTGTAATCTCAAGGAAGGGGTCCTTGTGTGAAAAGTGACACATCACATGTGATACCACATCCCTAGGAGAATTTCTGAAGCAACAGACCTCAAAGATCTAGAAGAGATGATTGCTATCTAATTTCCATTAACTTGACTTTAGCTAGTGAAGGAAACCAGATAACTTGTGTTGTTCCTGGAGAACAACAGTGTGTGTGACCATAAATTGAGTCGGTGACATTGCTTTACCCGTGGTTTCACATGACAAGAGCACATATACTGAGCTCCTGCCACTCGGATTGCATTTATGGACTCATTGAAGCCTTGTTTCCTTTATTCCAATACACGAAGAACACCAGAAACAGATTGCTTATGTATTTGTTTACTGGGTGTTACGGTTTCTGTCTAGATGTCCCCCAAAGCCTCATGCAGCCTTAGACTTTTTCAGAGGTAGCTGAATCTAGAGTGTGCAATGCTGGGATTAAGGGTGTGTGACTGCTGAATCAGTCCACTGATTAGTTTGACCACCAGTCTAATCCCAGCTGTCTAGATACAATATAGAAGGGATAGAAAGGGTTATCTCCCTTTCACTTGTCGCTTTGCTACTTTTTGCCCACCGTGACTGTTCTCTGCCAAGCCACCCCGCCTTGGAGCCAGCTGATTGTGGGAATGAAACCTCTACAAACCGTGAGCTAAATAAACCTTCCCTCTTTTAACCTTGGGTGTTGGATATTTTGTCTCAGCAATAAGAGAAAAGGAATTAGACGCTTGGCCAGGACAATAGTATATCTTTTCCTTACCTCAACAGTATGTTCTCTCCAGTACTGTGCTACAGTTTGGTCTGTGGAACCCTTGATCATCTCACAAGACATCCATTAAGCTAATAAGATCCAGGGAACTGAAAGTTCACACCAAAGGGTTGGGGATCTATCTCACAATATACAGCAGATTTAGGACAGAGTAGAGGAAGGTGTCCAGTGATCTGCAGCAGAGAGTGCTCTTTCGCCAAGGTGCTTTACCTCACAGGCCCTGACACTAGGAGTTAGGTGTAATGTGTACGGGCCTGGGACAGATGTGAGACATGTGTAACACATTTGGGTGTACAGCCTCACTCAAGGGCGCCTCCCCAGATCCTCAGCTTGGAGAACATGAAGGCCCAGAGCTGGCCCAGAAGAAACTCTGCCACCTGGCACTTCAAAAAAAGCCTGAAGGACCTCTGGCCAGCCAGGGTGTGACAAGGAATCTGTGGCAAACCCTGACAGAAGAACCAACATAGGGAACCCTAGAGTTCTAGGGGAAGGTAAGACCCCACTCTTGAGGATCTGTGCCAAAAGGCAGCCTGACACAGCCGTCTGTATCTGTGTGATCTGTATCTACAGTTCGACCAAGAGCTGATCAAAAATACCTCTTAAAAATTGCATTGAGAGGGCCAAGGATTTAGCTCAGTGGCCTAAGCACCTGCCTGGCAAGTGTGAGGTTGTGAGTTCAATCTCTGGTGTCGCAAAAAAAAACAAAAAAAAAAACGCATTGAGCCACACCATGTTGCCACACACCTATAATTCCAGCACTTGGGGGGGCTGAAGCAGGGGGTTCACAAGTTCAAGCAGGGCCTGCACAACTCAGTGACTTAGGGACAACCTATGTCAAAACAAAAGCTGAAAATGGACTGGGTATGTAGCTTAGCATGAAGACCCTGGGTTCAGTCTCTAGGAGCTAAAAAGAAAATCATGTCTGTACTGAACATGTTAATTACATCTCTACAGAACATGTAGACTTTTCCTTTGTCATTATTCCCAAACCACATGGTATAACGCCCACTTCCATAGCATGTACATTGGGTTAGGTATTATAAGCAATCTAGAGGTGATTTAAAGTACACAGGAAGATATGCATTTTAAATGAAAATACTGTTATTTTATATAAGGGATTTGAGTATCCGGGGACTTTGGTATCTGCAGGGTACCCTGGAACAAATCCCCTGTGAAGGCTGACTGCAGTGACTGAGAACTCGGTTCTGGGTTTGGATCTCATCTCTCCCACTTACCAGATGTGAGGCTCTGGATCTTTCCCTGCCTACCTTTCCTTTGCCTCATTTCTCTTCTGTAAAATTAGTGCAATAGTAGTTTGTTGAGAAGTTTAATGGGCTAATGCATAAAAAGCATTTGGTGTTGGGTCTGAGACATGAGTGCTTAAACGTTAGTTATTGAACGAGCATGGATTATGCTATAAGCTATTTTCAGTGGGCCTTCCATTGAGCCTAAATAAGACTCCAGTAGCTCCCACTGCTTTTCTGCTTACTCTTAGGTAATAAATGAGCCATAGTAAGTTACAAATGATTTCCAGTTAGTGTTTAGAATGTGAGAACGCTGGACTTGACGGTGTTAAATCTTCTCCCTCCCCTAGCATTTTTGCTGGTAGTCTGCAGTGGGGGAGGGGGTCCCTCTGGCCCGCCTCTCTCCCTGCCAGGTGCTGGTGAGGGCCGCTAGGGAGAAGCAGGGGTTGGGTAGGGACAGGTTAAGTTCTACACCAGCTCTGACTTGGCTGGTGGCTTCATGTTGAGTCTCAGAGCTGGCAGGCGATTAGATTGTGCTCGCTCTCTCTTTTATGCTCTGTTGAGCTCTGCAGAGCTTCTTTTCTGGATCCTTTTCTCTTCCACTTCTTTTGACTACAAAGGATGCATCATCCTGGTGGTCTCTTGAAGTACCTTCTTTACTCCTGAGCAGAAGTGAACTCCAACCTCTACCTGCAGAGATTTCCCAGTAGTCCTCTCAATGAGACCACATCACTGTGCTCTGTCTCCCACTCAGGCCTGAGTGGCCCTCGGCAAACACTTAGGGCCAGGATCCTAGGTCCCAGCATCATAGCACTGGTTCTGCCACCAGAGCAAACAATTCTAACACTTTAAAGCTTTGGTTCCTTGAAGCCTAAGCATATTTAAAAAAGCAAATTTGAGCAGGCTCACTGCCTAACATCCTGTTACGGTTTGTATATAGATGCCCCCCCCCAAGCCTCATGTAGTCACCGGAGGTGACTGAATCCAGCGTTTGTGATTGAGTCATTGTGTAGCGCTGAGATCGGCGGTGTGAGTTCTGCTCCCGCCCAGGGTGGAGCCGACACACAAGGTAAGGTCGGAATGGGGGCGTTTTTCTCTCTTTGGCGAGGTTCGCACTTGCCGCTTGCAGCCATCATGAATGGCTGCCCCTCAGCCATGCCACCCTGCCTTGGAACCAGCTGAGTATGGACTGAAACCCCAGAACTGTAAGCTAAATAAACCTCTCCTTCCTTCACTTTGGGTGTCAGGTATTTTGTCTCAACAAGAGAAAAGTAACTAAGACACACCCCAACAGAGAATTCAGTCCCCAGCCCATAGTTGCCTCCTTAGCTGCCATCTCTATCTCTCATCTCCTGAGACACATTTCCGAACTGACCCAGTGGCCCCCGAAATCTTCCTGTATGAGGCATGAGGTCAGGATAGGACTCAACAACCTTGCTCTGAAAAGAGTCTGGTAGTAGTTTAGGCTTTGGGACCCTCAGGCCTTTGTGGCAACAACCCCATTGTCTCTTACAAGCAGTTACAGGCACTGTATAAACAAGTTACCATGTCTGTATCCCAACCAAACCTTATTTACAGCAACACCTTGCTGACCTCTGGGATAGAAGTAGTCCTTCCAACCCCTCACTTCACTCCCCAAATAGCAGAGGGATGGGAGCCCATGATATGCAACCACTTTCTTCAAACTGCTTTCATTACCCATCTCATTACGCCTCTCGTCTCTGTCTCTCTCCCTGTATGCTGGCCACTTTTATCATCTCAGAGAAAAGCTGTGAAACTTTCTCAGACATTTCTCTTGAAAATCTCAATACACACACTTGCCTTACATCTCTGTAGCCATTGGCAAATTGGCATTCTCCATCACACAAAAGGCAAGAAGAGTTTAAAATGTATTGAGCTCAAGGTGGCTGCAGATCCAGAGATACCAGAAAAAGAATTGAAAGCTTTTTGCCTTAAAGGATGAATGTCCCAAAAAGGCACAGACATTGTCCTCCATTCTGTCACACACTGTCCCGGTTTCTTAAACAAATAATACGGCACTTACTCTCATGTTCCTTGTTAACCAGGGTTTGATATTTTAGCAGCCTTGCTGTGACTTCCCGTAAATCTGATGCCACTGGGGGTTGTGGAGGTGCCCAGAACTAATGTCTCTAAAGTGAGTGACCCTGACAGCACTGGCTTTTTGAGTTCTTTTGTCTGCTTTCTACATATTTTGCTGTCGTCCCATCCACTGTCTGCCTGTCAGCAGTCACCTCCTGCTGCTGTCCATTTACCTAGCTTTAGTGGCTTCCTCCACTATCTGGTGGCTTTTAATGTGCTTGAACTTAAAAGAAAAAGGCAAAAAAAACCAAGGTGTTAGAATTGTCACAGAACTACAGGAGGGGTGAGCGCTGAGTGGCTGCCCAGTGGTGGTGTGCATGATCTTCATGTGTGGATGGTGAGTACTGGGTGTGGAAGATCCACTCTCGGGGGAACTGTTGCCAGAATGGCATAAAACAGAAACGAAGAGGGAAGACTTGCTTCTGTTTCTTCAGAGGAATTCCAGTCTTCACCTTTACCTTGGACATTGTCTCCTGGCTTCCAGTGCACTCTTTAGCCTCCAGCACAGAGCCTCTGGCCACCCGATAGGGACTCACACATGACATTATAGTGGGGTCTAGGTCTTCAACTGGATCCTTCGGATCCTCAGTGCACAGACAGACCTTTTGCACTTTTTCACACCTGTGGGTGGCCACTGTAAGTCAGTTGTGTAAATTCTTATTTGTATATCTTGCATTAAATGTTTCTCTAGTAAACACTGGTACACATAGCATTGACATTGTAGGAATGTAGAAATGATGTGAAGTATAAGGTATAAAATCATACAATACACACAGTTTTTGTCTGTATGACCATTAATTTTTGTTGCCCATTCTACAGCCATACCTTAGACCCCTTCTTTTTCTTGCCAATAGAATTTATTTGTTCATGTGGTAGGCAAAGATTCACTTCCCTAAGTATGAAAGAAAGTCACTCATCTTCTAGACCTAGTGAATGAATGTTGATTGATTCTAAAAAAGCAATCTCACTGTCCTATTCACTGGTTTAGAGGTGATCATATAGTTCCATCCTGGTCAACAAGAGGCAAGGAGAGCTCTGTGGAGACATTTCTGGAATAGCTTCCTTCTTTATATAAGAAAGAGACTCAGCAGATGTTAACTTATCTCCTGATTCATGCTTTGAAACACATGCGATGCCTGGAACAATACCAATCATTTTATAACCATAAAGTGACAAGGAAGTCAGAAAGCCAACATGCTAAGTGATCGATCTATCTATCTATCTATCTATCTATCTATCTATCTATCTACCTATCTATCTTAGTCTTTTGCTACATCATTAGAACCAATGGTGGAAACCACCTATTCTAGACTTTTTATTCAATGAGAAAAATGAACCTTTTTTGAGGCACCACTGGTCAGGTTTTCTTTACTTGCCAATGTAAACATTTCTACTTCATAGAGATTTCAGCGTTTTGAAGTGGACTGTGAAAAGGAACAGATGCTGTATTAGTTGGCTTTATGGAAGAAGTGGTTCAAAAAAGCAGTGAAAATTACAGGTCTATAATTTGATGATGGCAAAACAGTCAACATGTGACGTGCCCTACCTGTGACCCAGTATACTTTCTGCACTATCAGGAGAAATGGTGAGACATTTCAGAACATTTATGACTTGGCTAATTGTTATGGCTCTCTATAAAGTCCAAGCAAAAAGCTATGGTGAAGATTGTTTTTTCCTCATATCCATCTGGGCTTTATTCCCATCAATAACAAGTTTTCCAAGGTTCAGGGGGATACATGACCAACTCACAAGAACACTTCCTAGCTTTTCCTTCAGTGTAGGGTAGTCATGTGACTAAGCTCCGACCAATGAGATGTGAGCAAACATGAGATCAGCAATATTTGGTCACATCCTAAAAAGGAAACCATGTGCCTCTACTTCCTCTTTCCTCATCCTACTGGCTAAGAAATTGTGACAAATGGCATGGTCACTCTGGGGTTCACCAGTTGAGGATGGCAGAAACACCTCACCAGCCCTGAAATGCTCATTTCTGGAGTGTTACCTAAGACAGAAACAAACTTTTTAAAAACACTGCATTTGTGTTACAATTAAGGGAGGTTCCTTTTGTCATAGCAGCTTCATCTTTACCCTAACTTACCCAGAGAGGAGACATTAATTTAGAAATACTTGAATAGAAGAAAATATTAGCTTTGCTAAATTGTGTAATTCTTCCCCAGTCTTAATTGAGAGTCCCACAGTTTGAAGCCTGACCAGGTTAATAAGGGTGATTTTCCCAATTTCAGTTGAAGTGAATACAAGGAGCAGCAAAAAAGTGATTACTGAACAGAGGGAGTGGACACGTAGGCACCAAAAATATAATTAAGCATAGCATTGCTCATGCAAATCTCTCCTGTCAATTTCTCTCATACGATTGAGCCTGGCAGTATACTTCTGTAAACCCTGTACTTGGAAGGCTGAGGCGGGAGGACTCTGCAAGTTTGCAGCTAGCCTGGGCCACATAACAAGACCTTGCCTCAACAAAACAAAAAAATTGGCTTGTGCAAAGGCCATTAGACCAAGTAAGAAGGGACTGAATAGTGCACAATGGCCAGCATCTTAGAGGTAAAAACTCTTTAAGATTTAAAAACTATTTCTCTACAAATAATCTTTGGATGCAATTATGACTACATGAAATTTTTAGGCTAGACAGCAGACTCAACACATTCATTGTGGAAGAAAATGTGTTGAAAAGTGAAACCACAAATCCAGCAGTTTGATCCCAGGGTTTCCCCAACCCTGAAGGCAGTAATTTTCAACCTCGGCTTCACACTGGAATCACTCAGGGAGTTTTAAAAATTACTGACACTGATTCTGATTTAATAGCACTGAGGTGTGAATTCATGTCAAGTTTAAATTCTTACTGCAGCCATGTCTGAGATGCACTACCTCGAGGTGATTCCTAGGCTTCAACATTGCATTAACAGAAAGAGGACAAAAGCTGTGTTTCACAGTAAGTGCATTTTCCCTAATGCATACAGGGAGCAGAAAGATGCAGGGAGAACTCCTGAGAGCACAACAAAGGCTTCAGATGCACTGAGCATAGAAATAACCTCATCCCAGGCCTGGGAGTCATCCTCGTTCCCTTCCAGCAAGTTTGATGTCTACTATGGACACACATCAAAGATTACTGTATTTTCTCATCTCCCTTTCTCAAGTGGGAATTTTAAATACACCTATTCAGTTTCCTGCCCATCATTTTATATGGGAGCACTGGGGGCAGATAATTTTTAGCTTTAGCCAGATCATGAGGACACATATGTGAATCTGATGGAAAAGACACATATTTGGGGTAGAAGCAGACAATCTAGAACAGGGTTTGAGCTGCATCCTTTGTAAAAGCTGTGAGCCCGTGAGCACAGGAATGGGGAACGTAGCTGGTAGTTGTAATGAGTTCAACAAAGTTTTTTTGTTTTGTTTTTTGAACAAGGGAAACACAAGAGCTTTGTCTAACATTGCATATGACCCAATAGAAAGAATTGATAATGCAATGTAGGAAAGAAAGGTTGGAATTTGCATGCAGGTACACAGATTAACCCTTAGAAAGGCACACAGACATTTCATTTAAAGTCCAGGAAAGAAATTGGCATCTACATGCTGAGGTTCATAAGCAGATGGACATGGTAGTGTAAGTCTGAAGACTTTCGGCATTTCCATTTCTCAGTGACGTGAAAGCAAAGTCATCATTTAAAATTGAGAACACAGGAGGTCTCTGAGGCATATGAAGAGAGGAAAAGATGTGAAGCAGTTATCAGAGAAAGGAAGACTGAATCAACAGGGGACATGTATGATCCTGGCTTCATGATGGGCACTTCTTATAGTCATGACTACCGAGAATCAGAACTCAATCAAAATACCAACAATATATTTTTCTTTAAAAGTGACAAGCTGAAGCTAAAACCTATAAGAAAGGAGTCAGCACAATTTGTGGACTGTGGAGGGTGGGGTGCGGAGCGGGGGCTCACCAGGAGGCAAGCCCCCACTGCAAATCAGCGCCATGCAAGGGGCGCTGCTGGTGGGGGGACAGCCAGACCCAAGCCTTTCCCCATGAGTCAGTGCCATTCACAGACTTTGGGGAGAAGAGAACAAGGACTCACCAAGAAGCAAGCCCTCCCTGAGAACGAGCACCATATGCAGGCTGCCGCCAGCAGGGGAACAACCAGACCCCTGCCCCTTCCAGCATGCGCAGGCTGGCAAACAAGAACCAATCACCCCCACCCCCACCCCCAGGAAGTGACCAGCTGATCGGGAGAAACACAGGCTGTGATGATAGCTATTGAGGTGAAATGCAACTTGATGCCTGTGGTGTTTTCGTGTTTTACTGACCTTGCAGGTCTAGGGCCAGTGGTCTGACCACTTGTTCAGAGAACAGTGGTACACAGTGGGACATCTAGGGGGGATCTCCTTCTGAGGGTGGGAGCCATTGTTGACTCCCTATTGCCTTGTTTTGAAGTCCTGTATCATTTCTATTGTTTTGTTGGGTTGGGTTTTGTTCTTTTGGTTTGATTTCGTTATATCTGATGACATGAGTAGCTATTCCAAAGACAGCAACATATATTACGGTAGCCATTTTGGATTTACTATTATCTTGTTTTGAAGTCCTATATTGCATTCATTGTTTTATTATTGGTTCCATTCTGTTCTGTTCTGTTTGATTTTTACTATGCCTGAAGGTATCTGCAGCTATTTTGAAGACAAGAGGCATTATGATAACTATTGTTGATTTCATACTGTTTTAAAGTCCTGTATCACACTAGTTTGTCTTGATTGGTTTGTTTTATTTTCCTTGGTTTTATCCTCTTTAAAAATAAAAAAAAAAAAGGAAAGAAAGAAAATAAAATGTAGCTGGGTATGGTGGTGTGCACCTGTAATCCCAGCACTTGGGAGGCTGAGGCAGGAGGATTGTTGTGAGTTTGAGACCAGCCTGAGCTACGAAGTGAGCTGAAGGTCAGCCTGAACTGCATAGCAGGACCCTGTCTAAAAAAAGAAAGAAAAAGAGAAAGAAAAGAAAATGCAAAGGAACCAAAGCAGTGGTGGCAAACCTATGCCATGCATGCATGCAATGGCCAGCTGTTTTTCATCATTGAAAGCTCTAAAAGGTTTACCATCACTGAATGAGAATACCCATAATCTTGAAGAGGAGCAAAATTGGAGAGCTTACCTTTCTTGATTTTAAAACATCCTATAAAATTACAGCAATCAAGAGAGCATGGGATTAGTGATCAAGGGAACAGAATAATATGTTCAGAAATACACCAGCATATATATGGTGTCTTTTTTTAGCCTCCTTAATTTTTGACAAAGGCGCCAATGCAATATATTGGGGTGACTTACTTTACTCATCAGTGGGACCCAGTACTCAAAATACACAATTTAAAGAAAAAGATTTATTTTGGTTCACAGTTTGTAGAGCTTTCCACAGTCAACTGGCTCCAAGGCAGGGCTCAGCAAGGAGGTTGGTAGAGGAAAAAGCACTCATGGCATGGCAGGGGAAACCAGGATGAGATCAAGAGAGAATCCAGAAGCAATAGACCCAGGCCACGCTCCCAATGGCACACCTCTTCCAACCAGATCCTGCCTCGTAACAGCAAGTCAGCTATAAAAACTTTGACATTGATCTTACATTATATTCATAAATTAATTCAAAATGTGCCATAGACCAAATGGTAAACTATGAAGACTCAAGAAGAAAATATGGGAGAACTTGTTAGCACCCTAGGGATAAGCAGAAAGTCTTCGGTATCACAGAAAAGCACAACCCATCAAAGAAAAAAGTGATAAATGGCTGTCTTGCTGACTTTTATTGGTCACATCAGTTTGAGATCCTCTGGCTACTTTTTTTTAATAAGGCTGCATTCCTATTGCTTCAAAGTTACATTCATTTAAATGAAAAGCATCAGCTTTTCAAAAGAAAATGAAAGGCATACCACAGGATAGGAGGAAATAGTCACAACGCACCTATCTGACAAAAACCTTGAGCTCGTACATCAACTCATACAATTCAGTAAGACGACAAATGATGCAACATCAGGGCATGATGCCGAACTCTGGAGTAGTGGTTCTGATGAAGACACTTGCCTGTTTTTGCTCACCATGGTATCCTCCACACCCAGCACAGTACCTGTCTACAGATGTTCATCCTTGTTTTGTGAATAAATGAATGGGAAAATGTGGGGCTGAAGTGGCTCAGTTGTGGAATATTTCAGCTCAGGTGACACCTGATTTTAACACTTTCAATTTTGGGAAAAGAATATTGAACCCCTATTCTCAAGACAGGAAATCATCACGAAAAAGTTTTCCTTTGTTATTCATACGCTATAATCACATCTAAGATTAGCAATCCAGAACATTTTAGGTTTGCATCTGCTATACACTTAATCTCTGTGAATTCTCTCTTTTTAAAGTACTCTTCTTGATTAAAAAAGTAAAACATCTTGGGCTGGGGATGGTGTCAGTCAAAGATAAAATACGTGCTTAGCATGCATGAGCCCCGAGTTCAATCCCTAGAATCAATTTTGAAATATATGTTTTCTGTAGAGTTTTCTGGAAAATGATGAAAAATTAATGAAAAAACTAAAATTCCCTAAAATTCCATTTCCCAACTGCCACCAAGCTCTTTATTCTTCTTTCATAGTCCGGTTCATGATTTTGGCACAAATAGCATAAAAGGGCATGAAGACACAGGTTGACACAAAAAGGACTCAGCTAAGCTCCACTAGGGATGAAGAATTAGGAAAACTCCATTTTCTCCTAAATTCTTATCTTTAAATATTTTCTTGGGCTCTTGAGGAGATGGTTTTTCTTTATATTCTCTATCCTTATGAGTTGTAGTCAACATTCCTTTCAGGAAAATGAGTTAACAAAAGGCACAGAATTAATCAGAACATAACTTCCTGAATGCTATCTCTTCTGTCCTTTGACTATTGATTTCATCTACTTTTTTCAAAAATGCAAGTTTGTTTAGAATGGCTTTTCAGAATTATTTTCACACCCATATGTAAATAAATGAATGTTTAAATCTATGTTCTTCGAGAGAATGCAGGTTTGCAAGTGGGATGACTGTCTTGCTGATTTTTATTGGTCACATCAGTTTGAGATCCTCTGGCTACTTTTTTTTTTAATAGGGTGCATTCCTACTGCTTCAAAGACTGCTAACAAAGGACACCTTCATGAGTTTTTGTCATTTGCCAAAAATTTCTAACTGGAAGATTTGACTCATCTGCCTGGTGAGACAGAGATGGAGTCCAGTTATAGCTGTGTGAAAGGCTGCCAGATGTCCCAGAGCAGATAGATGCAGCTATCTTCAGAATGGAAAAATGCTAGATGCTTCTAATGCACCCAGTCTAGCTGATAACACACACTCCCCAAGAACTTGTTTAAAGACCTCCCAAACACTGTCAACCCTGTCCAGAAAAGTGCCTCTTATATTTATCTACCTCAAGCACATGGCTCTTTGAAGCCAAATCTCATTCCCTGTGCATCCAAATCTCAATAGAATGGTACACAGAAGATACCCATATCTGAACCGTTCATCACCCCCAACAGCCATTGGAGCCCAATAGGTATAATGCATGGAGTCTCCAACAGGCCACATTCCAAAGCTAAACTCCCCAACTCCTCTTTCTGACTCCAGCTCAAGACTTCATCCTTGCTTAACCAAACCTATTTCCCTGATGCACAAGATGAAACACAACTGCTTGTGTGAACTGGGCAAGGAGAATCCCATTCAGTTTTATGGGCCCATATTTAAGGTCTTGCACTGTTCACAGAAAGAGGTGGAGTCAGGACAGAGTGGAATGCAGACTCTTTCAGGTAACAGGAATGCAAAGTGACAAATGCTGTAGCCAGGTCCA
>RJWT010006179.1:0-29595 GCA_004365215.1 Cuniculus paca
CCAGGCTGCTCACGAGGAAGAGGGGAGGCCAGCTGGAAACCCGACACCTTCAGAGGACCAAGATGAGCCCCAGGGGGATGGTCCTGCAGCACAGGCTCCCTGGCAGCCTTGAACTTTCTCTGTTTTCCACGGGAGAGGAGTTGCTGAGACTCTCCTGGCTGCGGCCCTGGCCCTTCCCTGAGGTCACTTAAGCTGCCCTCCCGGTCCCTCCCTGTGCCCCCGCACGTCCGGGCCTCTGCCTCGTGCCTTCTGCAGAGCTGGGATCTGCACCCTGCACGGGGGTCTTTGGGAGCGACTCGGGTGGCTGGTCCCCCAGCCTGGTCCGATGCGAGACCCTGGGGACCCCTTTCGGGGCTCCACTCAGGAGGACGCATCTTCTGTGCCCTTTGCAGGGGTGGGGGCAGCCCAGACCCGTGGTGGGCAAGGACGGCCGTACTGACCACACTGTTCCCTCGCAGATGTGCCCCGCTCGGGCCGCCCCGCGCTGCGTCTAGCCCGCCCGCCTCGCTGCCCGCCATGTCTCAGATGCTGCACATTGAGATCCCCAACTTCGGGAACACCGTGCTGGGCTGCCTGAACGAGCAGCGGCTGCTGGGCCTCTACTGCGATGTGTCCATCGTGGTCAAAGGCCAGGCCTTCAAGGCGCACCGGGCCGTGCTGGCCGCCAGCAGCTTGTACTTCCGAGACCTGTTCAGCGGCAACAGCAAGAGTGCGTTCGAGCTGCCGGGCACCGTGCCGCCCGCCTGCTTCCAGCAGATCCTGTCCTTCTGCTACACGGGCAAGCTCACCATGGCGGCCAGCGAGCAGCTCGTGGTCATGTACACGGCCGGCTTCCTCCAGATCCAGCACATTGTGGAGCGTGGCACCGACCTCATGTTCAAGGTGAGCTCGCCCCACTGCGACTCGCAGACGGCCGTCATCGAGGATGCCAGCTCCGAGCCCCAGAGCCCCTGCAACCAGCTGCAGCCGGCCGCCGCTGCCACGCCATACGTTGTGTCCCCTTCTGTGCCCATCCCACTGCTGACCCGTGTGAAGCATGAAGCCATGGAGCTGCCACCGGCCACTGGCCCAGGGCTGGCCCCCAAGCGCCCGCTGGAGACGGGACCCCGGGACGGTGTGGCCATGGCTGCGGGGGCCGCGGTGGCTGCCGGTGCAGCCCCGCTCAAGCTGCCCCGCGTCTCCTACTACGGGGTGCCCAGCCTGGCCACCCTCATCCCCAGCATCCAGCAGGTGCCCTACTCCCAAGGGGAGCGGACCAGTCCAGGGGCCAGCAGCCTGCCCGCCACCGACAGCCCCACGTCCTACCACAACGAGGAGGACGAGGAGGACGACGAGGCCTACGACACCATGGTAGAGGAGCAGTATGGCCAGATGTACATCAAGGCCACGGGCAGCTATGCAGGTACCGCGCCAGCCCATGGTGGGCGGGGCGGGCGGGAGGAGTCCTGTCGTGGAGGAGCTGGGACGCCGTGTGAGTGCGAGGCCGAGGCCCAGCCTCTGCCAGCTGTGGGCAAGCACGCCGGCGGGCCCTGTCTGACATCGGGCAGATAAGGCTTCGGAGGGTCTCAGTGGCCCTCAGGCTTTCCGACCAGCCCCTGGCTGCCCAAGGCCACGGTGTCCCTGTTTGAGAAGCGCCCAGGACTGTGCGTGTCCCGCCTCCCTCTCCGCCTCCAAACTCAGTCTCCTGGTCCTCTCTGGGTCCTAACTCTGGTGCGCCTGCCTTTGTGCCCGCCTTCCTGGGCCTGGCATCGGTGGGCAGGCGGACAGTGCTGGGCACTGAGTGTGCCCGGATCTGCTTTGCTGAGGAGGCTGTGCCCCTTTGGAACCTGGAAGCCCAAGGTGCCCTAGTTTGAGACGCTGGCCGTCACATGCTGCCCTGGAGACTGCTCAGGTTCACTGGGCTCGGGCTCCCCAGCTGCGCTGGCCTGTGGGGCACTGAGGTGCAGTGTGGGGTGCCCCTCGCAGGGCACCCCGCCCCTCCTGAGACAGCAGGAGCTCCACCCAGCCTGGGCCTTGGCACAGCCAGGTACCTCCAGAGCACCGGCCGCAGGTGGATGCAGGGTCTCTGCTTCTCCCCTCAGCCACCCTGCGCCCCCTCAGAGCCTGCGAAGAAGCCACAGCCCTGCCCCACGCCCCTGGCCTGCTGCACCGCGGGCTTTAAGGGGACGTGGGGTCTAGCGTGGATTCTGCAGTGTGGAGGTTGTGGCCCCCAGGCTGGGCTGAGCTGTTCTCTTCCTGTGCCAGGGTCCAGGGCTGGCATCTTCCTGAGCTGGCCTGGATGTGCTGGACACACGCTCTGGGTCCCGTGGAACCTGGGAAGGAAGCGGAAGGCCTGAGAGCTTCCTCCCGAGACCAAAGTGCTCGGGGTTCTGTGGGCTGCAGACCCTGGCCGCCGGGTGCCCTCAGCCCCTGAGGACACCAGCCTGCGTGGTGGCTGCGGGTGGGTGGGTGCCCGCAGCGTCGGGGCTGGGCTGAGGGCCAGGCAGTCATCTGCTGGTCAGCCTGTCCTGGGGCAGGGTGGGCCCTGCTGGAGCAAGGGAGGCGGGGGCTTGGGGGATGCCCCCTCCCTCAGTTCCTGGTCAGCTGGGTTCCTGCCAGGACGGCTGCCCGCCCACCTTGCCGGGTTCCTGGAGGAGCCGGTGGGGCAGCCTTGCCCATGTGCACGCAAGGTGGACATTAGCGACCTGGAGGCCCGGCCCTGCCCCCCACATTCAGGGCCAGCCGGTAGCTCTCCTCACCCCAGCCCTCCTTGTCACCAGGCCCGTAAGTGGGGCAGCGCAGGGTGTGAGATTTCTTGGTTCAGATCTGGGTTGTTGGCAGTGACGCCACGGCATCTCTGAGTGTGCTGGGGGAGGAGGCCCGCCTGGGGCAGAGCGCGTCCTTGGCGTCAGCCCTGGGCTGGCTCCTGCAGCCTGGCTACCCTGTCTGGGGACGCCGCCGGGAGCTGGGCTGGTGCTGTCCATCTTTGAGCTCGGATCCTGGGAGCTCCCCGGTGCCCTTGTCAAGAGCCCCATGCCTTCCTGCCTCACTTTCCCACCTGTCAGCCGAGAGGTTGGCAGCAGGAGCCTGGCGTCCCAGTCCAGCGCCCATGGTACCTGGGCATGGTGACCCAAGGCAGCCATGCTTGTCAGGCGCTGTGGACGGCATGTCCGGGCATCAAGAGGACCCACTGTGTGCAGGCCAAGGCAAAGGCGACGGCTTCTGCATCTCCTCTCTGCCTCCTTTGCCCACATCCTGCCCCCGCGGCTGCCTGAGCCAGTGCCTTGACTTGCCCCAGTCTCCCCTGGGGGACACTGAGGCCGAGGCAACGTTGCCATTGGTGTGAGGAGGCTCCCTGGGGGCCGCCCTGGTGCCTGCTGCTGTCCCCACCCATGCAGGCGTAGTCCTCAGGCAGGACGGGGTTGGGGTGTCTCCAGGGCAGCATGCAGGAGCCACATGATGAGCACTGCACACGAAGCTGCCTGGAGCTCTTCCCAGGAGTGACGATGCATTGCGTGAACTCCCGGCACATGCATCAGGACATGGCGTCCTGAGCTGGACGCTAGACCTCAGCAGCCCCTCTGATGGCCAAGTTGGGACAGCCCTGAGCCCAGGGCCTGGTGCCAGGCAGGGGCAGTAAGGTCACAGCCCCCCAGGGCCAGGCAGGACACCACTGTGCTGGCCTGGTCCCACCCTGCCTCCTGACAGCCCAGGACAGAGGGCAAACGGGGCGCTGAGCAGTTACGGAAGCCCAGGTGGTTGTCACCCCTGTCCTTGTGGGGGGCAGGCGAACAGGGACCCTCCCCAGAGCCCTACCCACTGCAGGCCCCTGCCCAGCAGCCACTGCTCTCCAGAGCCTGGTGGACCCCTTCACAGGAGGGGCGGCACCTTCTCCAGTCCTACACCTGTCCTTGGGGCCATTGCTCCTGATTCTGATTCTGCCTCTGCCCCTTGCACATTTCCCTTCAGGTGTCCCGGGAGTTCAGCGTCCAGCTTCAGGCTGGCCACAGCTCAGGGGAAGTTGGGACCACTCAGGGCCTGTGTGTGGCCTCATCCTGCTGTCCGGTGCCTGTACGCTGGACCGACACAGATTGGAGCAGTGCCAGCTTGCAGTGGCCTGATGGCCTGGCTCTGCCCTCTGATACTGTGTAGCCCCAGGGTTCCAGAGGGAGACAGCGGTAGGCGGTGACACCTGTGTGGTCATGTGGGCATGGTCCCTTCCCACAAATGAGCTGTCCCTGCTGTGTGACCAGCAAGGCTCCTTCTGGGGTGGCCTTGCTGGCAGCTGCCTGCGCACGGCACAGAGCAGCCGGGTCGAGGAGGGTCCACTGACTGGCCAGTGGGTGGGCCATGTGTCGGAGCCACTCCTGGCAGCACTTGGAACCCTGGGGCACCGTTGGGATTCCCCACGAGAGGGGAAGGAGCTGGGCTTGGGGAGCGGGGTACACAAGCCCCTCCCTGCCGCACTGTCCCTGGGCCCAGTGTGGACAGTCCACACATGGGGCCCACAGGGAGCCCCACGCACAGGCAGGCGCAGCTGCAGGGTGTTGGCTCTCCCTTCTACACAGCCACACCCCGCGTCACTGCTGCCTGGCCGGGTGGAAGAGGTCCTGGTCACGTGCCTGTCACACAGCACCGTGGTGGGGCTGCCCACCTGTGCGCCAGCCTTGGCTCCCCCTGCCCCCCGCTCACCAGGTGCCGTCCTGAGCTCTGGCACCACGCGAAGGTGCAGGCCTGAGCTGGGACCAGGCAGGATGAGCACTGCAGTGGGGACGAGCCAGGCGTGCCCCGGGGTGTTCCCTGCCCTGTCCTCAGTCCACCAGCTGCGTCCGGCCACTGCCACCTGCCTCGAGTGGCATCTCCGTGACCGGGGCCATTTCTCGAGGAGTCTCTCTGCTGCCACTTCCTGTGGTTGGGGTGTGTCCACAGGCAACGTCCTTCCTGGCCACATTGCATGTTCCTTCTTGGTGCGGGCGGACCACGAGTGACAGACTCTGGCCTTTTCCTGGCGGGGTTGACACACGAGCCGCGGGTTGCCATGGGGTGGGGGTCTCTGCCCTGGTGCCGGGACTGAAGCAGCGGGGTCTGCTGGCACCTTTCACTTCCTGTCTGCCACGCGTCCTCACGGGAGGTGGAACAAACGCCCGCCCACTTGGTGCCTGGCCGTGCTTGGGTCCCTGCCACCACCCCTTTGGCTTTTCTGTGGTGCAGGGCGGGCCGTTCTGCCTTGGGGTTGCTGCTCCATTTCCTGGCACTTGTCTGCGGATACTCTTGTCCTGTGTTAATAACTTTAACGTGATGCTTTCTTCAAATATTCTTTTTCGTTTTTTGTCTTTTTGAGACAGGGTCTCAGGAGGTAGTTCAGCCTAGTCTTGAGCTCACTCTGCAGCCCAGGTCAGCCAAGCTTGTGGTGATCCTCCTGCCTCAGCCTCCCAAGAGCTGGGATTACAGACATGCACCATGATGCCCGGCTCTTCAATTATTCTCTGCCGGTTTTTTGTTTCTTTTTAAAGAGTCTGAGTTTCTAGTTTGTAAACAAGTCCTTCGTGAAATACTTTCCCCTGGCTGACCTGGTTTTTATGATCCCAGTGGTGCCTTTCCCAGGCCAGAGGTTTCTGATCTGGACGGAGGACGGCCCGTGGCGTTTGGTTCCATGGCCAGTGCTCCTGTGGCCGGGCCCGAAGCCTGTGCTCCTCCCTCTGTCTGCGTGTGTGCGCGTGTGCAGTGCGTGTTCAGTGGCTGCATGGTCTGCTCTTAGGGTTTGCCGATGGCCCCTGCCGAGCCCACGCCGAGTGAGTTTCCGTGGCGATGTCTGGGCTCTGCTCTGCCCTGTGTGTCCCCGCTGTCCAGGTCCTTGTCACTGGGTGGCTGCTCCCTGGGGCGTCCATCAGGGCAGCCCTGGATCTGAGCCTCGGACACGGCACTCCTGCCCCGTGTGGCTCCCAGTTTTCCATGATGTTCATATGTGTCGCGTGTCACAGCCCCACGGAGACGGAGCCCACAGTCATCACACATCAGGCGCACCGTGTTACTCAGGTCCTTCCTGTGCTCACTGCTGTGCAGGGTCACCTGGGTCCGCTTAGAACATTTTTGTCACCTTCCAAGGAGGCCCCGTTCCCAGCCTCCCTCCCTTTGGGGGGCCAGACCCCGGCTGGGTCAGCGGAGCTTTTGTGACCGGCTGCATGTGTTTGGCATTGTGGTGTTAAAAAGCAGGTCCGAGCTCTGTTTCTTTCTCTCTCTCTTTTTTTTTTTTTTTGCGGCACCAGGGATCGAACCTTGCGCTTGCCAGGCAGGCACTTAGGCTGCTGAGCTAAATCTCCAGCCCTTGTCTTTTTGAGATGGGGTCTCACTATGCCATTCAGGCTGGCCTTGAGCTGTGTGTGTGGACCTCGCACTGTGCTGAGGCCTCCCACAGTCTCTCGGGGTCCTCCCCATACCCCTCCGGGTTGCGTGCCAGCGCTGATGGCTCTGCGGGGTCCTTCCCAGCCTCATCCTCTCACTTCCTGGTTGGATGAGGGGGCAAGAGCAGGCGAGGCAGGCCTCAGGCTGGGGCGCAGAGACCCCCGGCACCCGTGTGTGACGCCACTGCGGCCCTGGTGTGGCTGCCCTTAGCAGCCCGCTGCCCACCAGGCTTTGCCGGGGGTCTGATGTGCGGTTGTCAGTGTCCCAGGCTGACCCTCACGTTCCTGTCATGTTTCCGGGGTCCCCGCTCCGAAGGAGTCGGCTCGCTCGTGGAGCCGACGTCTGAAGGAATTGGTTCACCAGTGGAGCCTGGAGTTGGCAGTTGTTAACTGTGGGAAGGTTTTTAATTTCCAATTTAATTACCAGTATTATTACCAACTACAATTTACTTTAATTACCAATATTACTTAGATATAGAGCTATTCAGCTTTTCTCTTTCATCTTGTTCCAGTCGTGGTAATTTGTGTGTTTTACGGAATTTATGCATCTCGGAAGCCTGTTTTGGTATTAGTAGTTGCTCCAGCTTGCCTGCCTGCCTGCCTCCCTCCATCCTGTTTTCTTCCCCTCCTCCCTCCTTCCCCATCCCTCGCCCTTCCCTTCTTCCCCCTTCCTTCTTGGCCCCCCCCCCCCAGCCCTGCCCGGTGCTAAAGGGCACTGGATGGTGTGTGTCATGGCCCAGTGGAGGGTGCAAGGGTTTAGCGATCATGCATTGAGTTGCTGTGAACATTTGCTTGTAGGGTTTCATTCTGTTTCCGCACTGCAGATCCAGCCCAGATACGCCTCGGCTCCTGCGTGCCCTCTGGGCTGAGCTCTGCCTCCCTCTTGCTGGCCCCAGGACTGTGTTCTCTGCCACCTGCGGTCCTCATGGGTGGTGAGCCTGACCATGTGTTACTGTGCTTTACCTGAGTTAGCTTTTTCCCATTTTCAGAACCCACATGGCGCAAAGGCCTCTGTATAGCTGCATCTAGAGGTCCCCCCAGCCTCATGCGGTCACAGGTGGGGCTTTGTCAGGGGGGCTGGATCGAGTGTGTGACACTGGGATTGATTCATGGTGCAATGCTAGGATCAAGGGCACTGGGATTAAGGGTGTGAGTGCTGCCCGCCCTGAGTCGCCTGCGTAAGACACGGGACAGAAGGAGTGCTGCTTCTATCGCTGGTTGTTGGTCCCTTGTCGCTTGCTTTGCTGCCTTCTGCCTGCCACGGGCTGTTTCTCCTCTGTGTCGCCTGTCTGCCACGCCACCCTGCCTTGGAGCCAGCTGATTACGGACCAAAACCTCTACAACTATGAGCTAAATAAACCTTTCCCCCTTTAACTTCGATGGTTTTGTTTGTTTGTTTTTGCTGTTTTATCCGTACCAGGGCTCGAACTCACAACCTCATGGCTTGCCAGGCAAGTGCTTGTGCCGCTGAGCTAAATCCCCGCCGCTCCCCGCCTTTAACTTTGGAGGTCGTCAGGTATTTTGTCTTAGTGAAGAGGAAAGTACCTAAGACAGGCTCTCTCAGGTGCATGCCCAGCACTCCAGGGTTAAACCGCTGCAGGAGCCCGGTCACCGCACCCAGCTGTCACTTGCTCCCCACCCTGCGGGTTTCCTGTTGCGCCTCTGGCCTCACAGGTCTGTTTCAGCATGTGAGGGTTGCTCTGGTCCTGTGTCTGTCTTCGTCTTGCAAGTGGCCCCACTGGATGGTGTGTGTCATGGCCCAGTGGAGGGTGCAAGGGTTTAGCGATCATGCATTGAGTTGCTGTGAACATTTGCTTGTAGGGTTTCATTCTGTTTCCGCACTGCAGATCCAGCCCAGCCTTCACACCGAGCCACATCCCCAGCTCAACCCCACCTTTTTCTTGAGACAAAGTCTTGCTAAGTCACTAAATTGCTCAAGCTGTGCTGAGATTTGCCATCCACACACTCGCACGCACACACACACCCGCCTCTGCCTCCAAGAGTGCCGAGGTTACAGGTCCGAGGCACTGTGCCCTCTGTATGTGATTTTTCTGTGCACTCCCCTTTTTCTTTCTCTTGGGTAAATTAACCCGGGAGGAGGACCGCAGCCGTGTAGATGTGTGCTTAGCTCGATGGGACACTGCCTGGCTGCCTCCTGAGGCCGCGTCCCCCTGACCTGCGCCTGTGTGAGCTGTGTTTGCGTGTTACCTTTGGCCTCTCTGAGCGGCTCTGCTGGGCTGTCCTGTTACAGTTTTAGTTTTTTCCTCTGATGTCTGACCAACCTTTCTCGTGCATGTTTGCCACCCTTGGTCTGCCTCTTCATGGCTTCAGGTTTGAAATCTAAGTCTGTAGCCTCATGTTGAGTTGACTTTTTTTTTGATTGTTGTTTTTTTGGTTCCAGGAATCGAACTCACAACCTTGCGCTTGCCAGACAGGTGCTGTGCCACCAACCTATATATCACTGCCCCATGAGTTGATTTTTGTGTCAGGCTCAAACTGGGGAGTTGCAGATTTTTTTGGAAGGAGTGTCCAATTCAATCATTTTAAGAAGTTTGTCTAAGTGAAAAAATTAAAAAAAAAGTGAGAACCAGGCGTGGTGGCACATGCCTGTAATCCCAGCACTTGGAAGGCTGAGGCAGGAAGATCTTTGTGAGTTCGAGACCAGCCTGGGCTACAAAGTGAGCTCAAGGCCAGCCTGAATGGCGTAGTGAGACCCTGACTCAAAAAAAAAAAAAAAAACAAGGGAAAAAGTACCTAACTGCCTCCCATTTTCCTACATCCTCCCTTCTCACGGAGTCTTCCTTCGGTAGGCAGTGGAGTTTCCACCGGGGATCATTTTCTTTCTGCCCGGGAATTTCCCATAGTCCTTGCGTACAACTTGTGATGAATTCTGAAAAATTAGAAAAACATGCTTCCAGCACCGCTTCCTGAAACCTCACGGAGCCGTCACGCGTGTGCCGCAGAGGCTGTCCGTGCTCCTCCCACGGTTTGCCATTGCCTTTGGGTTCGAAGGACGTTTTTAGTGGGTGTGGGGTGAGCCGCCCTTCTGTTGTGGGGCAGCGACGCGGCATCCACTCGCCTGCCTCCCTGGGCGACAGCAGTGGAGCTGTGACTGCCCGCGCTGACTCTTCACCGTGAGCCGCTGCGCCCTATCTGCGCTCTGCTCTGCCTTCCTGCAGCTCCCCCGTCCCGCGCGTGTTCCGCCCTCCCTCCCGGGGCTGCTGCTGTGTGTGTTTCTCTGGGTGTGTTTAGTCGTGAGGTTCAGGCCTCCATCGCGAATGCCTTCATGTTGCTGTGGCTTGGTCTGTTCCTACAACCTGCGTCCCCTCCTTAGGTTGTGTCTTGTGGTCCTTCTCCTGCTTATTTTTATTTTATTTCTTTTTTATTTGGTTTTTGAGACAGGGTCTCACTATGCAGTCCAGGGTGGCCTTGAGCTCACTATGTAGCCCAGGCTGGCCTTGAGCTCGCAACGATCCTCCTGCCTCAGCTTCCCGAGTGCTGGGATTACAGGTGTGCACCACCACATCCTGCTACTTTTCGTTTTCTCAATCTAATGTTTTTATTTTTTGCTGTCAGTAATCAAAGACCTTCGTGCATGCCAGGTGCACACTACCACTGAGTTACCTCCCAGCCTCTTGAATAGAATTGTGATGTAAAGTTTATTTTTAAAAATCAATAGCAGCTTTTATATTCTATTTAAAGAAATCTTTTCTCACTTCAAGAATACTATGATGTCCTCCTATGTATTTATGAAAAAAAAAAAAGCATTGTATTTTGAAGTCTTTTTTGTTTTTTTGCGGCACCAGGGTTTGAATTCACAACCTCGAGCTTGCCAGGCAGGCCCTTAGGCCACCGAGCCAAATCCCCGGCCCTTGTCTTTTTGAGACAGGGTCTCACTGTGCCATTCAGGCTGGCCTTGAGCTCACTTTTTAGCCCAGGCTGGTCTCGAACTCACAAACGATCCTCCTGCCTCAGTCCCCCGAGTGCTGGGATTACAGGCGTGAGCCACCAGGCCAAGCCTGAAGTCATTTTAAACTAAGAGAAAAGTTGTAGGACAGACAGCTGGGCGTGATGGTACCTACCTGTAATCCCAGTACCGGGAAGGCTCATGCAGGGGGATTGTGAGTTCCAGGCCAGCCTGGACAATGTGATGAGGCTATGTTTTAAAAAACAAAACAAAGGGGCTGGGGACAGTGGCCTAAGCGCCTGCCTGGCAAGCGCAAAGTGATGAGTTCAATCCCCAGTGCTGCCAAAAAATAAAAAATAAAAAATATATAAAAGGGGAAGTTGCAAGGCAGGTCCGAGGCCCACTCTGTGTCCTTCCCACATCCACTGGTGGGCAGGCGGGCGCCACGGTCTTCTCTGCCTCTTTTCTCTCTCTGCACATAGCGCTTTCCAAAGCTTCTGTGCACGGACTGCACCACAGAGCCCCAGGCAGGGTGTTCTCCCGCGCGAAGCGCTCCGCTCCAGCGGGACCCGGGGCTCTCTGTCCTCTTTGGTCGGATACTGTCTGTGGCCAGCACGCTCCTCCCGTCATCCCAGTGCCCGGCTCTACCCTTTCATCCCAGCCCATGCTCTAGCTCCAGTTTCCTGGCATCTCTTGGTCCCACTG
This sequence comes from Cuniculus paca, assembly GCA_004365215.1. Taxonomy (NCBI): domain Eukaryota; kingdom Metazoa; phylum Chordata; class Mammalia; order Rodentia; family Cuniculidae; genus Cuniculus; species Cuniculus paca. Next base: position 10,993 of record RJWT010006179.1, read on the forward strand.
TTCCAGGTGCTGAACCTGAGGAAGCCCCTCTGTCCGTGGGGTCCCCAGGGCTGTTATTGGTGAGGTCCCCTTGGTGACATGGCGAGGGGCATCCTGCCTGGCTCAGTGCCTCCCTCCACCCCTGTTTGGGTCAGGGTTGGGTCCCTGGCAGGGCCACGCCCACCCGAGGGTGGCAGGAACCCGACGCCACGTTGGTGAGCCTGCGGTCTTTGGTAGCCGTTCACCCCCTCCGAGGCTGCCCGTGGATTGCTTTTGTTTCCTGTCTACCACTGATTTATTTACCGTGCGCATGGAGGCTTTTCTGGTTCTTTTTAAAGCATTTCCCTACCGCCTTGTCAGCAAAAGATCCCTAGCTCATTTGATCCTGGGAATCGCGCCTTTCTCCTTTCAGTGGGGAGGAGGATTTATTTTATGCTCCTCATTTTTTTGCTGACGCTGGGGTTCAAGCCCAGGCGTTGAGTGTGTGGGGCGAGTGCCCAGCACTGAGCCACACGCCGAGGCCGGGTCTGCTGGGAAAGCACGTTCTTGGAGTGCGTGTGCTTGTGCTGCTGGGCTGCCTTTGTTTTTATAATCTTGCAGCAGCCAGAGCCAGAGATTTATGCATTTTTGAACCATGAGTTGGGCATGGCAGTGGTGCTCCTGTAGTCCCAGCTACTCGGGAGGCTGAGGCAGGAGGATCACTTGGGCATGGACTTTGAGGTCAGCTAGGGCAGCACCAGGAGACCATGTTCCAAAGAACAGAGCAAGTGCATCCGAGCTGGTTCCCCAGGGGCCGGTACCTTGGTCTTCTGGCCTCCCCTCCTCTTGCGGGGAAGATTCTGATTCTGTCCCCCTGACAGCGATTTGGGGCCTGGTCCACTCTCCACTCTGCTTTCTAGTCCATCACCTGCAGAGAAAGGACCCCCTCCGAGCGCTTCCGCCATGTGTCACTGTGTCCTGGCATCTGTGCCCACCCCTCTTCCCATGGCAGCCTTCCCCTGGGCTCCACTCCTCATGACCGCCTTGCCCTGGCCACTGTCACCTTGTCATGCACCTTTTGGGATCAAGTTCTTGGAGGCTACATACAGTGAGGGGCCTGGACTGGGCTGTGTGGACCCATGGATCCCAGTGACCTGTGTCTCTGGGCACTGCCCCTCTCCACACTGTCCACTTTTCCTCTTGGTGATATTCGTAGCTCTCCGTGTGTCCTTTGTTAGGTTTACGCCTCCAGATTCGTCCAATGTTAGTTACACGGCAATTAAGTTTCTCTGTAAATTATGTGTCACTAATACGTAGAACCAAATTGGATTATAGTAACAAACGGTTGCCTTCCCAAATGTGGCTATGCAGGCGCTTAGGCCCCTGAGCTAGATCCCCAGCCCTGGTGTTTTTGAGACAGGGTCTCACTATGCCGTTCAGGCTGGCCTTGAGCTCACTCTGTAGCCCAGGCTGGTCTTGAACTCACAACGATCCACCTGTCTCAGCCTCCCGAGTGCTGGGATTACAGGCATGCGCCACCACGCCTGGCAACCTTGCTTCATTTTCAAACCCAGCAAAAGCGTTCGATCCTTTGAAGTCAGTCGGGCATTTATCCCAGGCCTTATTGTGATTTATTTTATTTTGGTTTTGTACTGGGAATTGAACTCAGGACCTTGTGCCTGCCAGGCAGGCGCTCGCTGTGCCACTGAGCATCCTCCTGGCCCCATGATTGGTACGTTTATCACATTGAGGAAATTTCATTCCTTTCCTAAATTATTAGATTCTTTCCCCCCATAAATAAGCTGAGTTTTGTTTTTTGTTGAGGCAGTGGCTCAAACTCATAGCATCCTCCTGCCTCAGCCTCCCAAGTGCTGGGATTACAGGTGTGCACCACCACACCTGGATAAAGAATCTAAATTCTGTTGGATGTTTTTTCTTCAAATGCAGCTGTGTGTTACAAAACTGGGGTGGTGGCAGTGCCATCCCAGGCACTGTGATTGGAAGGAACTTCGTTCCTTATGGGGGTGTCTGGGGATGGAAAGTCCTCAGGGTGTGTGGGCCATGTCTGCCGTGGTCTTGTGGATTTTCTCCTGCGCTCCGTGGTTGCCTAGTGGCACTGAACACTGTGTCCTGGGTAAACTTGATGGGGGTGGGGGGTGTCCTGCCCACCTCAGGATCGGGTCGGAAACCCCATCTCGGGCTGCCCCGAGCCCTGATCCCCGAGCCCCAGAGGTGTTGCCCAGGGCCATCGGGGCCTGAGCATGGGGTACCCTGCCCGGCAGCAGCCCTGGCACACACAGCGTAGTGTGGGTGGGGTTCACACCCAGCTCTGTCCTGTCTGCTGGGGTGGGTCTTCAGGATTTCGGCGCTGTGGGCCAGGGAGGGAGGGAGGGAGGATGCCCTCCAACTTTCTCACTCTGTGACCTCCTCATTATGCCCTTGGCTTTGGCCTTGTGAGATGAACTGAGCAGGATTTCTCTCCTTTGAAGAAATTTTTAGTAGTGATCAGCAGTGTTTGTTCACCAAGTCCCGCCTTCTGAACACTGGCATCTTGAATTTTCCCAGATATGTTGGGACCTTGCCATCCAGCACCCCGGTGGCCGCAGATTGGGGGAGCAGCTCTGTGTCTGCAGGGCGCTCACTGCTCAGAGCCAGGGTGTCCAGGGCAGAGGAAGAGCCGTGCTGGTGTGGAGGGGACGCCAGGAGGAGGTGCAGGGTGGCACACGCTGGGTGTCCGTGTCACGGGTTGGAGAGACTCTCTGTGGGGCTCACTGACCACGACCAAGGCAGACTCATCCACAAGTTGGGCACAGGCTGTGTGCAGCTCTGGGGGTCTCTCAGGAGGTGGTCACTGTGATTCCTTTACGGGGGTAGCACCAGGCCGGGGTTTCTGGTTCTTCTTGGGTCCGTTTTCAGAAGCTGTGTTATTCTGACAAGCATGTTCCATTTGGTACACACATGCAATCTTAGCGTCTGTAACGGGGACAATGGCACGCCTGTCCCACGCCTGCCTTACTGGCCCATGGCCAGTGATGGAGTGCTGAGCTTTGGCCGAGCCTGGTGGTGCATACCTGTGATCCCAGCACTTGGGAGGCTGAGGCAGGAGGATCATTGTGAATTCAAGGCCAGCCTGGGCTAAGAGTGAGACCCTGTCTCAAAAAAATAATAAATAAAAAACAAACAAGGACATGTGACAGGGACCACTGGTACCCAAGCAGCCAGACTTTGTCCCTTCTGGTCTTTCTGAGCAGCCACACCCCACACACCACTGGGTGTCCTTTTTCATGGTGGCTTTCCTTTTTCTCCCATTCAGTTTCCTAGAGAATTTCCATTATGTGAAGTGTTTTCAAAGAGGCAGCTTTTGGGTTTTTCTCACAGCTCTTTGTATGTTTTAGTTCCTATTTTCTTTGAAGTCAACTCACCGTTCTTTTCCAGTTTCTCTTGTTTTGTTTTGTTTTTGACAGGGTCTCACTATGCCGTTCAGGCTGGCCATGCGCTCACTTTGTGGCCCAAACTGGTCTACGAACTCAGCTATCCTGCCTCAGCCACCCCAAGCACTGGGATTATCTTTTCTAGTTTTGAGCTAGGTGTTTTTTTTGTTGTTGTTTGTTTGCTTTTGTTTGTTCGTTTTTGGTCCAGGGGAACTCACGACCTGGAGCTTGCCAGGCAGGTGTTTACACTGCTGAGCTGAATCCCTGCCCTGAGTTAGGTTTTGAGACGATCGAGTTCCCTGGCCAGCAGCGTTTCCTGCACCCACATGTACAGATGTGCTGGCGCTGGGATCGAACCCAGGGCCTCACGCACACCAGGCCGGCGCCTGCATGTGCTACGACCTGCCCCAGCCTTGACACATTTGACACATTTCCTTCATTATGGTCCCGGCAGGGTCTGTAGCAGACGATGATTCCCAGGCGTGCTGCAAGCCAGGTGAGCCAGAACCGCCCTCCGCCGCCTCCTGCGCCTTGCTTCACCTGCCTGCTGGACCGACACACTTAGGGTGGAATACGCAGCTCGAGTCCCGGCAGTGCTTCTCGCCTTAGCGCCCACGTGGCCTGACGCGGGCCCAGCTGCCCAGCCTCTCCTGTGGGGGGGTCACTTTCCATCCTTTGTTTTCAGCCTCGGTTCATCCTCTCGTTTACCTTTTGATGAATCTCGCCCCTGGGCTCAAGCAGTGCTCCTGCCTCTGCCTCCTGCATGGCCGGGCGCAGCTGTGCACCACAGCTCCTGGCCTGGCTTTGGATCTTTCCTTCCCATTCTGCAGGTCGCCTCTCCACTCTTGGTGGTTTCCTGTGCTGTCCAGAAGCTTTTTAATTCCACTGATTCCATTTGTTGGCTCTTGCTGCTACTGCTTGTGCTGTCGAGGTCTGTTCAGAGAGGATCAGGTGGTGGACGCGCCTGTCCTGTGTGCCCCATGCCCGTGCCGTACTTTCGTCACCGCAGCTCTGTGACGCTGCCTGAAGTTTGGGGTGGGGCGGCTTCCGCGACTGCGCAGCATTGCAGTTGCTGTTCGGTGTCTCCTGGATCTGCATGAATTTTAAGATTTTTTTTTAATTTCTGGAACATGGGATTTCGAAGGGCATTGGGATTGCGTTCGATCTGTTTATCCCTTTCGAGGTGACCTGATTGTTTCACGTTCCTGTGGGCGTGTTTGGTGGACCAGCGCGTGGTTTGTTTTGGAGAAAGTTCTGTGGTCGGCCCTCGGTGTCAGCCGGAGCTCAGAGTCAGCCGGAGCCCGCTTTCGCGTTTCAGGATGCCGGCCTCTCGGCTCTGGCCGCTGTCCTTTTACGCTTCCCTGTTGGTCCCGCTCTTCTCTGGGGTTGACCGGGTGTCCTCTTGTCTTTCCCCTTGGCAGGCCTAGGAGTTTTCCTACTGTTGGCTTGGGGGCGAGTGATTTCAGCCCCTGTCCCAGTGGGACCTTTGCACGTGGGGTGTTGACCAGTTCCCAGGCCCCGGCTGTGCTGCCTTGGGTTTCTATCCTACCAGCACTCAGCACTCCCTGGGCTTGTCGCTGACTGAGGAGCTGCGTTGTTGTTTATTGGCACATTCATCCTGCCTGTCTGAGAACGCCTTCCCGGGGCTCGGGTCCTGATGGCTGGGATGCTCGGTCCCCCAACCACCTGGGTCCCCTCTCCGCTGTCCCCAGCGCGACACCACTGCTCTGAGCCCCACCTTCCCTGGCCTTTCATTTTTGTTTCCTTTCTTTTTCTGCTTCCATCTGGATATTTTGTCCTGAATTATTTTCCAGTTCACAAATCTTCTCATTTACTCTGCTAATTTTTCCCCAAACCATTCTTCGGAGTTCATAATCTCAGTTACTGTAATGTTTGATTCCCAGGCTCTGGTCCTGCGTATTGATTCTGGTTTCCTGTGGGGTTCCCCATCTTGTTACCTACATTTCCTGCACATGTTCTGGACAGTTAGTTTAGAGTTGGTGTTTGTTAATTGTCTGATCTAATGTCTTTTTGTAAATTGGTTTTTTATCATTTAGTCTTTGGGTCCATATCTAATGTCTTTTTGTAAATTGGGTTTTTTTTATTTTGTTTTTATCATTTGGGGCTGCTCCCTTGTGCTCCTGGCATTGTTTTATCGATTGCTGGGTATTGTTTGAAAACATTTAATATGCACTAGCAGCACTGCTCAATGAGGGTCTGGGAGCTGTTCCTTAAAAGTCTGCAGGGTAGCTGGGGGCTGGGGTGCAGGCCTGTAATCCTAGTACTCTGGGAGGCTGAGGCAGGAGGATCACTTGTTGGAGGCCAGCCTGGGGAACTTAGTGACTTAGTGAGACTCTGTCTCAAGAGACTAAATTAAATTGAATTGAAGGTACCCTCATCACGCAAGGTGACTTTGACAGCCAGGCCCTGGTCGTCAGGAGGCACCGGGCGAGGGAGGCTGAGTCACTGGGTGGCAGGTGGGGCTGGGAAGGCGTGTGCCCTGATCACCGGCCGGATGTGCATCTCTGCTCACTGAGCAGCTTGGGCACCCTGGGTACAGGCGACTGGTCACTGCCTGGGTACCTCTGTGCCACCTCAGACCCTGACAGCCACTGACCTGTCCCCGTTCCTGCCTGTTGTCTTGGGGAGCGGGCTGAACACACGGGCCCCCAGCACAGCTGCGACCGCAGAGCGGATCGTGAGTCTGAGCTCCTGTGTCTCGCCTAGGAGACCAGGTGGGGGTGCACGGCGAGTGGCGCTGGGGCCTCTGTGTGTAGCCCAGAGCTGTGGGGGCTCCTTTTCCACTTTCACGCGTGGATACCCGGCGTACACTGGCAGCTCCAGTGCCTGGTGTGTGCCCACCTCCACGAGGACCTGTGTGCTGCTTCCCCCAGGCTCAGCCTTCTGCCCAGCTGTGGGGGTGACCCCGTCCCCCTGCACCGTGTCCACCCCCGCCATGGTGTGGGTGGGCTTGAGTCCGGTTATCCTAGCACCATGCGGCTTCTTGTGTGGTGTCCCTTCACCCTTCTTGAAGCGGTAATTAGGTGGCACATCGCTTGTTTTCTTTTAGTATTAGGAATCGGACTCGGTACCTTCGCCCCAAGAGGCAGCCCCGGCTCTTCTGTGTTGTTTTATCTTTGGAAGATGGAGACTAAGTTACCCACGTGGGACTCAAGCAAGCTTCCTTCCTGCCTCAGCCTCCCTCGGCTGAGCTTACAGGCTTCCTTCCCTTCCTTTCTCTTTTTTTTCATTACTGGGAGTTGAGCCCAGGGCCTTTTCACTGAGCAAAGTGCCCAGCCCCTTTTTTATCTTTTCATTTGCAGACAAGGTCTGGCTAAGTTACTAAGTTGCTGTTGGAGATCCTCCTGCTTCAGCTTCCTAAAGAGCTGGGATGACTGCAGTGCCCACCTGTCAGTTCTTTCTGAGGAGCTTTGCTTTGGGGTGCGGTGGGGGATCACATGCTTTGCATGGAGGTCTGGGACCCTTTTCTCCTCTGGTGCAGGTTGAGCAGCTGTCCCTGCAGCCCCAATTAAAGGGCCACACCCACCTGAGGACCCCGTGAGTCTCTGCCACGCTATTGCCGCATCCGCACACATGGATCACCAGAGGGTGCCGGCCCGTGGTTTCCTGTTAACCTGGGCTCCTGCAGCTGGTGGCCCCTTCCTTGTCCCCCAGGCGGCCACCAACCATAGCAGCTGCTCATGGCAGTGTGGGGCCATGGGTGGGGGCTGCCCCTGGCGATGCCTCCTGGCTGGACCCAGGGACTGTCTGCTGCTCTGGACAGCCTCCTGCCGTCCCCAGCTGTGCTCTGAGAGGGTCCCGAGCTCCTCAGCTGGGGCCCGGGAGCAGAAATCAGCGCTGAGCCTGGTCCAGCCCACCTGTCGCTGTCCACACCTGCACCTGGCATCCTTCTAGAGCCTGCCATGGGCTGCACACCCCTTCTCCCACAGAGCTGCACCTCGACTTCTTTTTTCAAACGTGTTTTAAATCACAGCACAGAGAGTGACTTGGAGACATTCTCATTGTGCGGTTAAGGGCATTCACCCTGCTGTGCCGCTGCCTCACCCTCACCGTCGACTTTGCCTGAGGCTGTCCCCCTCCCCAGCCCCAGGACCCCTTCCCCTTCCCGTCTCTCATTGCTGGTTGTCCTGTCCGCACCAGCCTGCCCTGGCAGCCCCTGGCGGCGATTCAGCGGCCCCGGGAGAGGTAGGCGCGCGGAGGGTTCGGAGCACCTCTGCAGACGAGCGGCTGCGTCCCTGCCCGGGGTATTTTTAGCCGCAGCACCCAGCGCTGGGTAAGGCAGAAATAGATGCAGCTTTTTCGGGTTCTGGTGCTGACGGTCTCTGCTCTCGGGGAGCCGGGCTGGGCTGGGGTTGGGGTGCGCGCAGAGCGAAAACAACTTCTGCTGTTGGGAAAAACACCCCGCGCCACACTGGTTGTGGTTGGGGAGTTGTTTCTGTTGGCGAACGCTCTCTATGTAAATGCCGGGCGCGCGCCTGTGTAATCGCAGCGGGCGGGGGCGGGGGCGTAATTATGTCTAAGATATCACTGCCATCGGGTTGTTTTCTGTGTTCCCCGTGCCCAGCGATTCCAGGCTCTAACCCTGCCCCCGTCCTTCATTCGCCCTGCAGCTGCCGCCTTGCGACCTCTGTTGCACCTGGGGCGTCGCAGCGCCCGATGAAGGTCACGGCTGCAGGGCTGCTGTCTGCTGCTTCGATGCCACCCATGGAGCAGCCCTTGGTCTCGCAGGGTGCCAGGGCCCTGGGGGCCAGGGGTGGTATTGGCCACTCAGGTCTCAGGGCCGTGACTCACTGCGGCTGGGTTTGTGGGAGGTGCCTCGTTGTCTAGATGTTGGCCGTTGAGTCTCACTCTGGTCCCCTCCCCACTGGGGACCCCATCCTGCCACAGCAGCCCCCGCTGAGCTGTCCAGTGCCTCACTAAGGTGGGGCCCTGCTGCAGAGGAGGGCCAGGTGTGCCCTGCACCTGCAGGACCCATGGGTTCTGGGTGTCCAAGTACCATGTCCTGTAAGCTGGCTCCTCTCCCGGGGCTTCTGACTCCACCCTCCCCGCGCAGGACCTGCACTGGGTGACCCAAGGACCTTCCCCAGCCCGGGGACACTGGGATCGTGCCCCGTGTGTGTTGGGGGGAGTGGTATGTTTGCACCCCAGCCTCAGGGTCAGCAGTGCCTGCCTGGTGGCTGTGGCAGCCGTGGGAGTAGGGTGTGGGGTTGCTGCCCCTGTGTGTTCGGGGGCACTCGGGACTGGGCGTGGGCAGACTGGGCAGGACCTGTGTCCCCCTCGGCCTGTAGCACTGAGGGTGCCCTGCACACGGTCAGTCCAGGAGGGGAGCAGAGGAGAGGTGCGAGTGCTGGAGCACACCCTGGGGCCCCATGCTGGGGACCTGGCCAGGACAGGTTGGTCAGGTGCTGGGGAGGAGCCGGCCGGAAACCAGGGGGAACCAACGCCCCCTGCAGGGGCCAGGACATCCCCGCCCTCTGTCAGGCAGTGCAGAGCGCAGCTTGCTAAGCTGTGGGTGAGGGGGGCTCTGTGCCTGATCCAGTCCAATCCAGTCATGTCCAGTGTGCCAAGAAGGGCAGGAGGCTGGGGCCACCCATGGCACCCTCCCTGCTTGGCTCAGCTGTTGACAAATGTTTACAGAGGTTCCCGTAGCAGGCCAGGGCTGTGTCCTCCTGCTGGCCAAGGCCCCAGCCCTCACCTGGGAGGTGCATGGGCTCTGCCCCTGCCTCTCTGGGAGCTGGGTAACCCAGCTCTGGGGTGGCAGTGCCGGCCCCACCTGGCCCGCCTGGTGGCTCCATCTGGCCTGCTGCCTCTACTCTTCAGGCAGTTTCCCAGCAGCAGAGCCATAGCTGTGTCCATCTCCAGCCACCATGCCACCCGCCTGGCTGTCCCACATCCTATTCCTTGCTCCTGCCACCCCCAGCAATGTGCTCGCTCCCGGGCCTGGGTAGGTGCGCTCACTGCCTCCCCCCATGGAACAGGACAAGGCCAGTGGGGCACATGGACAGGGTGATGTGGGGAGGCTGCCTTGCCAGCACAGAGTGAGTCCGTCGTGGGCCTCAGGAGCATGGCAGAGCGGGGTATCGTGAGGCATGCCTACACTTTCAGCACTCTGGGAGGCTGAGGCAGGAGGGTCACTAGTTTGTGCTAAGTCAGTGACTTAGCAAGACCCTGTCTCAAAAGATTTTCAAAGAGGACTGGAGGTGTAGCTCACTGAAGGTCCTGGGTTCAATCTTCAGTACTGCAAATAAAAATAAAATAAAAATAAAGGATTGTGGTGGGCGGGGACAGAGCCGCCTGCCTGGCCCACAGGTGGCCCTAACGCTTGGTTGTGCCGCACGCAGTGCAAGAGAAGCCGGAGCCGGTGCCGCTGGAGAGTCGCTCCTGCGTCCTCATCCGCCGCGATCTTGTGGCGCTGCCTGCCAGCCTCATCAGCCAGATTGGCTACCGCTGTCACCCCAAGCTCTACTCCGAAGGCGACCCTGGGGAGAAGCTGGAGCTGGTGGCAGGTGAGTCCCGCCCAGGGTTGTACACAGATGTCCACTCGCCTGTTCCTTCAGAGCCCAGAACAATGCACTCATCACCAATCAGTCCAAAGAGAAAGTCTTAAATTTCCCCTAATTTCCTCTTGGAAGAATGTGTCATTAAATGGAGTTATTCAATTGAATTAATTTAGCATTTTAATTGACTCCCCTGGGCTGGCCCTACTCCTGATTGGCAGGGGCTACGTTCACGTGGGCCCTAATGTAGGTCACGGACAGAGCGATGCGGTGCGCAGTGTGTCGCGGTCCCGCCTGCCCGAGCGCTGGCCGGAGTGTGGCAGGGTGGTGACCTCGGGCTCCAGGCAGCGGCTCCCAGCCCAGTGTCCTGTGAGAACGGCAGCACCATGTCGCCCATGAGCCTACTCGGCTGCTGCCTGCGGTGCAGGGGCTCCTGTTTTTGGGGCCACGCTGCAAGCGGTCTCACAGCTCTCTAGATTTTTAATCATTTCTGGCACTGTCGTCCCATGGGGCTATGGAGCTGTTTCTTCTCATGATTTGTTAAGAAAGGTCCACAGGTGGGCTGGGCAGGGTCCCCAGGGCAAAGCCTCAAGCACTGGGGTCCTACCTCAGGCACCGTGGCCGCGTGCCCTGGGAGGGAAGTTGCGCCCATGCACCCACAGTCCCCTCTGCTGTGAAACACAGAGGCCCTGAGCCCCGTCCCCGCTGCTCTGGGGAGGGTCTTTTCCAGGAGGTGCTGGCTTGGTGGGGTCTCTGGTACGTCCAGGGCCCTCCAGAGCAGGCATGGTGCTTGGAAGAGGCAGGCAGCCCCAGCCTGCTGCAGCAGCCTGTTTAAAGTGTGGGCTGGAGAGGTGACTAGAGTGGGAAGCCAGGGCCTGACGCAGCATCTGTGGAGTGACCAGGGACATCTAAGCCCTGACAGGGAAGGGATTCAGGGCTCTTGGAAGCTTGAGAGTGGGGACAGGTGCTTCAGGGAGCGGCACCTCCGCCATCCTTGACACTACTGTCCCCCCCCAGAGCAGGGTCCCTGGGAGCTGGGCCCCTGGCTGCAGTGTGAGTTGAGCAAAGTTGGCCCTGAGGCCTGCAGGCCAGGCCCCTGCAGGGGACAGCAGGTCTCTTGGAGGAAGGACATGGCTTCGCTGCTTTCCTGGTGGACAATCAGTCCTTGCTCTCACAGATCCTAGAAAGACCCAGATGTGATGGAGAAGGTTCCAGTGGCCCAGGCTCGGGTGACACTGGAGGTTTCTGCCTTGGTCTTTCCGGGGCTCCTGCTGTTGCCAGCGCGTCCAGTCCTGTCACCCCACCCCTCATTTACCCACACTGGTGACACACCCAGGGCAGAGCCAGGTCTCAAAGGCTCAGTGGCCCAGCATGGCCTCTGTGTCACTGTGCCCGGGACGGGGTCTCCTCTGGCCAGGGGATGTCAGTGGCAGGGTGGACCCTGGGCCCTGCCATCATGCACCCCCCACCACCAAGGCTCTTGGAATTTGCGAAGACAGCTAGGAGCTTGGGACACCTGGGGCAGGGTGGAGGGCCCAGGCTGCAGGGCAGGGACTGTCGGGGGGATGGGGCGAGACAGCTTGGTCACGGAGGACTGTGCAAGCCGAGTGTGGCCCACAGGTCCCAGAGGCCATGAACTGGGGTGTTGGGCCCAGGGTCTCACGGTGCTGTTTGCTGGCTGCAGGCTCTGGGGTCTACATCACGCGTGGCCAGCTCATGAACTGCCACCTCTGTGCGGGCGTGAAGCACAAGGTCTTGCTGCGGAGGCTCCTGGCCACCTTCTTTGACAGGTAGGTGGGGGTGGAGCTAGCACACGGGTGCAGTCAGCTCCTGAGCGCTTCCGGTCTCCGCTCTCCCAACCCCTCCGTGCAGCCTGTGTGTGCGAGGACGGCGGGGCGGCTCCAGGGAGGTGACGCAGCCCCCAGCACCGGGGCCCAGTCTGGGCAGGGCTGGCTCGCCAGGTGTTTCCCAGAGGCCTGCCCCCCGATAAAGCAGAAGCCCCCCTCATGGCAAAGCAGCTCACTCTGGTGATGGGGTCCCTCAGACGGGGCTCGGGATGGCCGGCTCAGTGTCTCAGCCCAGTCGCTGGGGAGCCAGGGCCCCCGTCCTGTGCCTTTAAGGGCAGCTGCCTGCCCCCTGCCATGGGCTTGACCCGAGGGGGCCACGGGGGCAGGTGGGGTTCTGGGTCACACAGCCCCATGGTCTCGTCACGCTCTGCTCTCTGTGCTCTGCAGGAACACGCTGGCCAACAGCTGCGGCACTGGCATCCGCTCGTCCACCAGCGACCCGAGCCGCAAGCCGCTGGACAGCCGCGTCTTGAACGCTGTGAAACGTGAGTGGTCAGGGTCCGGGGTGAGGGAGGACTCGGAAGCCCTAGGGGTTCAGATCCTGGCTGGAGGAAGGTGGGGTGGGGGTCCCCAGGGAGGCCCCAGGAGAAGAGAGGAAAAGAGCAACGCCCAGCGGGGCCCTGGGTGCTAACATCCTTGGTAGGGTTCCAAGTGTGATGAATTCAGCTGCAAAACTATTTTAATATGTGAAATAGATCTAATTTTCCTTTTTGAACAAAACCCCTTATTTACATGTTGAGGTTATTTTGAGCCTTTGCCATCTGCTCGGCCGGCTCCTGCCTCCCGCTCCGGGGTGGGTGGTGGGGCCCAGTCCGTCTCCGCAGCCACTGCTGTCCTCAGCTCCAGGGCCCCGGGGAGGATGAAGCCACTGCTGCCCGCTCTCCCGGGTGGCCTGGCCAAGAGTATCAGCACGAGAGACTCTTATTTTCTTGCTTAAAAAAGTCGCTGGTGAGGTTGATCCTGTTTTGTGGCAGAGGGGACCTCAGCAGTCCATGGTGACAGGCGCACGGCACAGGGCGAAGGCGGGCCGGGAAGATGCGGGGAGGGAGGCATGCGGGTGCTGGGGGAGTGGCTGCTGGGGGGGTGACCTGCTTCTGGCTCATTGGTGACTGGGGACCTGCACCCAGCCTTCGTCCCTGGGGAGAAAGAGGGTTGTTTTTCTTTAATTGGTGGTGTTGCCTGCCATCTGCTCCCGAGACCCGGACAAGGTGACTTCTCTTCATTGTCACCTCAAGGGGACCCTCTGATCAGCTTGTGGGGGCGGGGAGGCCCAGAGAACACCCGAAGGCTCTGGGAAGGGCCCGGGACTGAGCAGTGGAGACCAGCAGAGCCCGGAGGGAGGCCCCGTGGTCCCGGAGGCGGTGGGACGGAGGCAGGACAGGCCCCGTGGGAGGCTCACCGACGCCTTGGCCCTGCCCCTGCCGCATCCCCGCAGTGTACTGTCAGAACTTCGCCCCCAGCTTCAAGGAGAGCGAGATGAACGTGATCGCCGCGGACATGTGCACCAACGCGCGCCGCGTCCGCAAGCGCTGGCTGCCCAAGATCAAGTCCATGCTGCCCGAGGGCGTGGAGATGTACCGCAGCGTCATGGGCGCCTCGGCCGCCAGCCTGCCCCTCGACCCCGAGTTCCCACCCGCTGCCGCGCAGGTGTTCGAGCAGCGCATCTACGCCGAGCGGCGGAGCGACGCGGCTACCATCGTGGCCCTGAGAACTGACGCGGTGAACGTGGATCTGAGCGCCGCCACCAACCCCGCCTTCGACGCCAGCGAGGAGGCCGATGGGGCCGGCTCGGTGATCCAGGAGGTGGCCGCCCCCGAGCCGCTGCCCACTGACGGCCAGAGCCCCTCGCAGCCCTTCGAACAGGGCAGCGCCAGCTCCAGCCGGCCCCAGACGCCGGCCAGCGCCCCGGCCAGCAGGCGGCCCGAGGGCGCCTACGCAGGGACTTTGTAAAAGGGGCCTTGGGCCGACTCGCCAGGACGAGTACTAAGCTGCTTGCATGCGTTACTAATACAAACAAATGTGATCAAGCCACTTACCTACTGAACTGCTACTGCTGCCTGACAAAAATGTGATTTTTATTCTGCCTGTATTTAAAATGGATGAAGGAAAATGCACTCACTATACTGTAAACAGCTAGGCCACTGGCCGCTGCGCAGGGAGCATGGGCCCGGGGCTCCTTCTGGATACCGCGAGGGCAGTTTGCTCCTGTAGCTTCCCCTCCCCTTCCCAGGAGGGGCAGGAGGCCTCCGGCCCTGGTGCCCGGCCCTCTTCCTCCTCGCCCACGCTTCCTGCTCCGGCCCCAGAAGAGGAAGGGGACAGCGACTGGGGCCGGGGCAGCACTCCGTTTCTTACCGTGGGGCAGCGCAGGGTCTCCAGGGCCAAATCCTTCTCGTTTTCCTTCTTCCTGAGATGCCATCTGCGTGGGTGAGTGTGCATGTGCGGGTGAGAGTGTGCAGGTGTGCGTGTGTGCGTGCGTGTGTGGGCACGGACCAGTGATGGCACCTCCACGGCTGTCGCTAGTCACGGGGTGGAGGAAGGACGGCGTGCTCTCCCCCCACCCATGTCCTTGCTCTGCCCCAGCCTTCTGTGCTGCAGCCCCTCAGCACCCCCGGAGGCCCAGCGGCCCCTGCCTGCCTGCGGGCCCCCCACCCCGGGCCACCACGGGGCCTGTGCAGCTGCAGTCTCCCGCGGACGCCCCAGCCACTCTGGGATTTTGCTTGTTTGGTGTTTTGTTTAGTTCAGATCTGTTTCATAAATGCTTTGGAAACTTTTAGACCCAATAGAGCAAAAAATGGGTGGGGCAGATGCTGGTCCCCAGCCTACCGCAGGTCAGGGGCAAGTGCAAACCTGAGCCCCTCCTCGGGCCAGGCAAGCTCACCTCCTGCTGGAGGCAGTGGGGCTCAAAGGGTGGCACTCTCAGTGACCCATCATGCCACCTCTGTGGTGCCCAGGCTACAGAGGCTGGGCAGCAGGCACAGGCCTGGGTTGGGGCACTGGAGGGGGCAGGAGGAAGTCCCGTGGGGGCCGCCAGTCAGCTTGAAGCCGGAGTGCTTACTGTGAAACTGAAGCTCGGTTTCCACGCATTGCGGTGCAGGCGATGGAACGTGCTCCCGGCCACCTGCCCCAGCGTCCCTTCTTGAGCCCTGGCCCAGGGACTCCCTGCCTGCAGAACCCAGCAGCTCCCAGTGTGGCCAGGGACCCCCATCCAAGACTTGATGGGTCCGCTGTTTCCTGTTCCTCCATCCACCCTGAGCTCGCTCCTGGCACCCCCTCCTGCGTGCACACGGCCGCTTGGGCTCCTCCCAGCTAGGGGCTGGGTACTGAGTATGCAGCGGGGGCTGGGGTGTGGTTTAGGCCCTGCACCCAGCTCCCCATTTCTGTGGGTGCTGCCCTCCCCAGTGGAGAGACCTTAGGAAAGGCTGCACCTGCTCCCCAGATAGCTCTGGGGGCTTTGGAGGGAGTGGTGGGTGTGGGCAGGGACTAGGGACAGGCTGGAAAGAGACCTCACCCCACTCTCTGCCCCTTGGGGTCCAAGCTTGGGGAGACCCGAGGGACCCTGCATTCCTGGGGTGGCGGGTGATGCAGAAATTCGTGGTTCCTTCCCAGGCCTGGAGTCCCCAGCCCAGGGCTGCCCCTTCCCATCTGTAGCCCAGCTGGGTTGGAGTCCCCCGGGCCTCTGGGGACCTGGACCGCACCTTGCTCATGCTGGAGGGACCTGCGGTGGCAGAGGAGATGGCAGTTGAGGGCCAGCTGCACCCCCAGCCCTCTGGAGTTTTCCTTCATCTGCCCCCACACCTCCACCCAAATGTGCACTTTAATTTGACCGTCCCTGGGGACCTTTGGGAGACAGGCCCGTCTGTCCCTGCTGTTGACGGGAGGGCTCTGTCCCCACCTCCACTCTGCAGTGGGCACGGCCCCCACCCTAGGCCAGCACAGGGAGGGTGCCAGCGGCCACTGGGGAGGGGGTGGCCGCACAGGACGCCTGACCGCCGCTCGGGCTAGCACAATGTCCCGCAACCCTGTCCCTTAGTCGTTTCTAATCGCCGTCTGTTTTGTTGTTCTGGGTAAGGAAGGCAAGAGCTGTAAGTAAAACTTAAGTAATAATACTTCAATGTGAATGGGCTCTGAGCTCTCCCTGCGCCCCGGGCGGGCCGGGCCGAGCGTTTTGCACTAATGTGTCCCGCGGTGGGTGTGGTGGGGAGCGTTCCAGACGTGCGTGGCCGTGATTGGAGCTGCCGGGCGCTCCCTCCGCAGCCTGAATACCGCGGGGCGGGCGGCGGCGGGCCTGGGCTCGGAGGGGCCTTCCAGAGTGCCTTAGCATCTTTTGATCATTTTTCCCAAGGGAAACCAATTAAGAACCCCGGACCCTCTCCCTCCTTTGTTTACAAGATGACTAATTTCCAGAATCGGGGCGTCCTGTCCCACCAGTGTGACCCGACTCACCCAGACCCCATAGACGAGAGGCAAGCCACTCAGTATTTATGAGATGTCTGCACCCCTATTCCTAAGCTTGACTACTAGCAATACGCATATACTATATAGAGTCTATTATAGAGCTAAGTTATATCGGCGCCTTTCCGGGAGGACAGTTGGACTGACAGTTGGAGCTGCTGAGGCGGGTGCCGGCCTGGTCCAGCCACCGATCCCGCCCTCCCTTCCCCTCCCTCCCAGAGGGGACGGCCCAGGAGGCAGCTGGGACAAGTGCAAAAGGTCCAGAGGAAGGGACCAGAGACGGGACAGATACTGTGAGCTCTGTGGGGCCGCCCGCCTGGCCGGCGCGCCTCGGTACTTGAATTCTGTTCTTGTTTCCTGCTCCGGGTCCACGCACCCGTGTTCGTGGTTGCTTCGGTTTGCATCTGATTTGGTGTCTCACTTTGCCCCTGAATGTGGACACAGCTGTGAGAGGTGGCGGCAGGGCCTTGCTTGAGTGTCCCACGCCGGGTGGCTGCTGGGTAGGCGGCTAGGGAGACTGGCTGTGTGGTCCTGCCCTTCCTCCCTGCCAGCTCGCCGCAGTGTCTGTGTTTAGAGCCAGGTGGACCAGGGTGGAGACGCCTGAGAGCGGCTGTCTGGGCCGGGTGTCCCTTCTTGAGGGGACTTTGGTGTGGCTGGTGTTGCCCGCTCAGCCGCTGGCACTGTGAGGCCCTGCCCCGCCATGTCCTGCTGGGGTCCCTCTGCCGGCTTCTCCCGCAGGTCTCTGTGGGAGCGGGCAGGGGCCACTGGGTCTCGGAGGACGCCTGTCTGCCGTCCTCTGCCCGCCTGGAGCGTGCAGCTGGCTCAGCTTTAACTACTGTTTCAGGGCGCACTGCAGTGGCTCGGGCTGTCACGGGGCCACCAGCTCTGCGGTGTCTCTGCTCGAGCGTGCGGGCGCGGTCCAGATGGTTTTCAAATGGCAGAGGTGTTTTGCTTTTGTTTGTTTTGTTTTGTTTTGTTGAAAAAAGAAAAGAAATGGGAAATGATGCAAGATCTAAAGCCTTCAGATTGGATAACTTGCCTGTGTTCTGATCAATCGCCTCCACTGTTAGCGTTTTGCACACGATTGTGATTTTTATGTCAGAAGAAAGCCAAAACTTGCAATACTATTTTTAGCAGACAAAAAAAACAACAACCCAGAACTAAGTATAAAATGTATAAATATTTTCGACTTGAACATTCGGATGGCACTGGGTGCAAATAGAACATTCATCCTTCCGACAGAATGTTTGGAGCAGAGACTTAAAAAGGAGATGGTTGTTTTACAGGATCTGTCTAGGGGCTAGAGTAGTACTGTAACTCATGACTGTTAAAAAATAAGTTAATAAAGGAAATTGTCCCTGTGCTGTAAAGGAGGGCTTCACAGAACCACTGACTTAGATTCAGCCACTGAAGATGCTGGCTTTTCGTTTTCCTTTAAGGAGGAGGAAGCCTTTGTTTTGTCCTTCCTGTGTCCTTCCTCCTCCCTTTCTGTGCTGTTATCCGTAGTGACGAGACTGTTAACTTTGTAGCCATGGCTGACAACATTGTATCAATAACTAACGACCACCAGGTGCGCGCAATCGGGGAAGGTGGAAGGCCATGACTGCCGAGCAAAAGATGTCACCGTTAATTGTAAAGCGCTTTGTAAAATTCACATTTACAAAATAATAAAGTCAGTTCAAACCCACGGTTCTGGGCTTTGCTTGGCCAGTGAGGCCAGGGAGAATGTGCGGAAGTCTTAAGAGGGGCTGGCTGTCAGGGCCTGTGGCCACCCATGCCTGAGGGTCCCTGTCTTGGGGTCCAGGCCACTGCAGCCCTCTAGGTGCAGGGAGGGCCATGCCCAGGCTGCCTCAGAGAGACAGGGATCTGACTGGGGGTCCAAGGCTGCCTGACCCCTCCCCCCAGTGCCCACAAGGGAAGGGGCAGGTGGCTGGGAGGCCCTGGGGGTGTGCCCGTGGGGCCCAGACCTGAGCCCATGGTGACAACAGGGGGTTGTGCTTGTACTTAACTATCTGCAAAGTGAGGCAGGGTGCTCCCCTGGCTGGCCTGCCACCCCCCGGGTGGATAGAGGAGCCCCTTGGGGCGGGCAAAGCCTTCCCAGTGTGACCCAAGCCCCAGGGCCAGGCTGGTCCCACTCAGCCTCTCTGGAGGGTCCTCGGGTCCTGGAGCGAGGTCTCCAGGCTCGGGTCTTGCCTTGGGTCCTGGGGCTTCTTTCACCTTGGATATCACCCGCCTGGGGCCTGGGGCCTGATGGCCCTTTCTGCCATCACCCTGCGCCCTCCCAGAGCCATTTACAATCACCAGGGAAGCAGCATGCTTTGGGTCCCCACGAGAGGGTCCCCGGGGGCAGGAGCCCACACCGCAGGCATTTCGGGCAGTGGGAAGGCATGTCCGCCC